>PVIH01012266.1:0-64419 GCA_004025045.1 Sigmodon hispidus | reverse complement strand
GGGTTATAGGCCTGTTTAGGTAATTAATCTGGTCTTCATTTAATTTTGGAAGATGGTGCCTGTCCAGAAAGCTGTCCATTTCTTCTAGGTTTTCCATTTTTGTGGAATACAGATTTTCAAAATATGACCTGATAATTCTCTGTATTTCCTGGGGGTCTGTTGTTATGTCCCCCTTTTCATTTCTGATTTTGTTGATTTGAACACTCTCTCTCTGTTTTTTGATTAGTTTGGCTAAGGGATTATCTATCTTGTTAACTTTCTCAAAGAACCAACTCTTAGATTCGTTGATTCTTTGTATTGTTCTTTTGGTTTCAATTGTATTGATTTCAGCTCTAAGTTTGATTATTTCCTGCAATCTACTCCTTCTAGGTGAGTTTGCTTCTAATTGTTCTAAGGCTTTCAACTGAGCTATTAGGTCTCTAGTGTGGTATTTCTCAAGGTTTTTCATATAGGCATCTAGTGTTATGAATTTTCCTCTTAAGGCTGCTTTCATTGTGTCCCACAAGTTTGGATACGTTGTAGATTCATTTTCGTTGAATTCTAGGAAGACTTTGATTTCTTTCTTAATTTCTTCCTTGACCCTGAGATGGTTCAGCTGATTGATGTTTAGTTTCCATGAGTTGGTAGGCTTTCTTTGGGTTTTGATGTTGTTGAATTCTAACTTTAGGCCCTGGTGGTCCGATATGTTACAAGGGATTATTTCCATTTTTTTGTATCTGCTGATATTTGTTTTATGACCAATCATGTGGTCAGTTTTGCAGAAAGTTCCATGAGGAGCTGAGAAATATGTGTATTCCTTTGCCTTTGGGTGGAGGGATCTGTAGATATCTATGAAATCCATTTGCATCATAACCTCATTTAGACTCCTTATTTCTCTTTTGAGGCTCTGTCTGGTTGATCTATCCAGGGTTGAAAGTGGGGTATTGAAGTCTCTTACTATTAGGGTGTAAGAATTGATGTGGGATTCGAGCTTTAGCAGTGTTTCTTTTACATATGTAGGTGCCCCTATTAGGGGCATAAATATTTAAGATTGAAATCTCCTCTTGCCCAATTTTTCCTGTGATGAATAAGTGGTGACCATCTTGGTCCCTTTTAATTGATTTTAGCTTAAAGTCTCCTTTGTTAGATGTTAGGATTGCAACCCCTGCTTGTTTCTTAGGATCGTTTGACTGGAAAATCTTTTCCCAACCCTTTATTCTAAGCCTGTGTCTGTCTTTGCAGTTGAGGTGTGTTTCTTGTAGGCTTCTGTTGTTGTATCCATGTTGTTAGTGTGTGTTGTTTTATAGGAGAGTTGAGACCATTGATATTAAGGGAAATTAGTGACCATTAGTTCATATTTCCTGCCATTTTTCGTGGCAACTTGTTTGTATTTCCTTTCTCTAGGGTATTCTTCTGTGGAATTATTGATTGTTTGTGATTTTGTGGGTGTATCTGGGGTCCTTAGGTTGGAGTTTTCCCTCTAATACTCTCTGTAGTGCTGGATTGGTAGATAGATATTCTTTCAGTCTGACTTTGTCCTGAAATACCTTGTTTACTCCATCTATAGTGATTGTTAATTGTGCAGGGTATAGTATTCTAGTTTGGCAGTCATGCTGCTTTAGTGTCTGTATAACTTCTGATCAAGCCCTTCTTGCTTTCATTGTTTCCATTGAATAGTCAGGTGTTATTCTGATGGGTCTGCCTTTATATGTGAGTTGGCCCTTTTCTTTTGCAGCTCTTAAATTTTTTTTTTTGTTCTGTATGTTTTTTGGCCTGATTATAATGTGGCGCGCTGACTTTTTTTTGGGATCATACCTATTTGGTGTTCTGTAAGCTTCTTGTATCTTTATAGGCATTTTCTTCTTCAGGTTAGGAAAGTTTTCTTCTATGATTTTATTGAAAACATTATCTGTGCCTTTGAGCTGGTATTCTTCTCCTTCTTCTATTCCTATTATTCTCAAATTAGGTCTTTTCATGGTGTCCCAGATTTCCTGGACATTTTGAGTTATGGCTTTATAGTTTTACTATTTTCTTTGACTGATATATCTATTTGAGCTACTGAGTCTTCCACTTCAGAGATTCTATCTTCCATCTCTTGAACTGTGTTTGTTACGCTTGTATCTGTGGTTCCAGCTTTTTGCTTCAGGTTTTCTATTTCCATCTTTGCCTCATTTTGTGCCTTTTTTATTGCTTCCATTTCGGCTTTTAGTTCAGCTTTTATTCCAGCTTTTATTTCAGCTTTTAGTTCCTGGCATGTTTCTTTCATAGATTTGTTCATCTCTTCCAATTTTTTGTTTGTATTTTCTTCTATTTCTTTAAGGCTTTTTTTCATATCTTCTTTGAGAGCTTCGATGATCATCAAAAAGGAATTTTTGGTGTTGCTTCCTTCTGTTTCCTCTTCATTGCTCAGTTCAGGTCTTATATTTGTAAGATCGCCATTCTCTTCTGGAGTTACCATTTTGTTCTTTGTATTATTATATAATTTTTTTGCACTGACATTTGCCCATGGCTTCAGTGGTTCACGATTAGATGGCTCCTGGTCAGTTGTGGCACTCAGGTTTGTGTGCCTTCTGTCACCTCTCTGTCAGTGTCTGAGTCTGTCCTTCAGAGACCTCTGTAGTTGTTGGTACGCTTATTTCGAGGTGGTGGTGGGTAGCTGTGCAAATTCCCTCAGCAGGAGCTGTGGGTATGGTGACCGGCAGAGTTTATCTGCCACTGCTCCAGAGTGCACTGGGATTCTGCAGACAGCACTTGGTCCGGAAGCAGGAACCAGAAGCTATGGGAGCTCAACTCTCCCTCCCAGGCTGCGTTATAGGCGCTTGGGCCTGGTGTCCCCTCCTCACCTCTGTGCGGGGTCTGAGTCTGTCCTTCAGAGACCCCTGTAGTTGTTGGTTCGCTCAGTTCGAGGTGGTGGTGGGTAGCTGTGCAAATTTCCTCAGCAGGAGCTGTGGGTATGGTGACCAGCCATATATGGACTTTCATATCACAAATATTAAAGATACTGGTAATGTTACAGTAAGACTTTAACTGTGAGGTCACAAAATGATGATGCAATAGAAGAATCATTATTCCTTGTTCTACACAATTAAAGTATCACTATAGAAATTTCATGAGGCTGATCATCCTTAGTTTTTTATTAATGTATCAACATATCAGTGCTAATAATAACAATGAATATTAATTTACTTTTTAAATATAAAACTCACATGGATAAAAAATGAAACATTATTCAAAAATAAAAAAGTAAAAAAAGAATAATGTCTTGAAGAAAAATTATCACTTTTCCATAGAATATTTGATCACCTCAAATTTGTGTATTCTGCTACTGTACTTTTGACCTTATCCCAAGTAACCTTTTAATGATTTATTACAAATTACAAAGACTCAATTGTGAAATACTTAAGAAACACTTCTAGTTCAATAATTCAATGATAATGTAGAAAGATCTGCATTGTGTCTGCATTTATACAAATAATTTATCTCCCTCAGACAGTGCAAAAGTATGTTTGGGGATCAAACAAACCTCACCTCAGCTTATGCTCTGACATACACTAACTAAAGATTTGTATAACTATTTTTTGTTTTTTCTGACATTGACTCCTCTACCTCTGAAAGAAAAAAGCAAACAACCCACTTATTAGCATGAAATTTATTTTGTTTATTCAATATTTTATACACAGAAATAAAGTGAGTACATACCAGACACTGGGAATTAAATAAGATGATATATTATAGGTCAATGATAGATAAATAGTAGATAGTTGGCTGATAAATAATAGATTTTAAAAAGCATACAGTTTTATAGAAAGTATAGGAGATAAAAGTGACAGATTATTAGATAAAAATAGTTAGAAGATGACAGATAGGTTGATAGATAGATGGATAGAAGATAGATAGAGGATAGGTGATAAGTAATAGATAATATATAGACAGCATATATATGTATATATCACAGACAGATGATACACAACATTTTCTTTATCCATTTCTTGTACCAATCAGAAAAACTCCCTTAAAATTATGAGCATGTGAATCTTTCCACACTAACCTTCTCCTTTCCATGTATTAAATGGCATAATGAAGAGCAAAGCCAGAACAATGTTGAGGGAAAAATCTGCAAAAAAAACTGGAAACCACAAAAACTAATTATACAGCCCCTGTACCTTGTTAGACCCTAATATTTGGGCACAGCATTGGTATATATGATTGTGGATATGTTTTGCACCAATATGAACTGGTATGGAGCAATTTTCCAGACACAGACAGGCACCCTTTTTATTTTGTCATAATTTATGCTAAATTAATGCAAGCATATGTAATATGATTCTTTTTATAAAGGACTGTTATTTCATATTTTTGAGAAATTTTTAAATCTGGTTTAATTTAATCTTTAAATTTCATACTGCAAGTGAAGTTGCATTATCTTAATATGATTTTTAACCTCTGTAACTAATACATCACTTTAAGATTAGAAATTCATTGTCATGGATCTAACAATTTTTAGCTCATGGTCAGATGATACATTCAGCACAAAATCTACAAAGAGTAAGGAATGAAGTTTTTGGAGTGATGACGTTTTCTTATAACCTCAGTGCTTGGAAAATAAAGGCAGGATGGTTTAAAGGTCAAGGTCTTCCTCAGGTTCATGGTAACAACAATGCTAGCATGAAATAGATTGTATTCTCTCAAAGAAATTTGATGTTAACTCTGACTGTACATTGTTAGAGTTGGCTTTATGGTTGTAGTTATGACATGTCTTAAGTCAATTCCCCATATTTCTCTTTGTCACCAATAGTAATTGCATTAAATTAGGAATAATTAGATTAGAAAAATCTTTTGAAATCACTGCTCTCTTTATCAATCTGTTTGAGAACTGTTAAGTCTAATAATTGGGTCTTAGAGATTTCTTTCTGCTGGGTGAAATAAAAAATTACATTTTAAGTTCTGTCTCCTTCCCTATTCTAAATGAGAACATGTAGAAGATGCCCTGGTTGCTCATACTCCACAATGCTACTCACACTAAGGAGTAGTACATACCAACATAAGAACTCAGTTTATTTAGGACTTTGGGCTCTAGTTTCTTGAGTTCTCTATATATTTCAGAGGTCAGTCTTCTGTCATTTGTAGGGTTGTTGAAAACCTTTTCCCATTCTGCAGGCTGTCATTTTGTCTTATTGACTGTGTCCTTGGTCTTACAGGAGCTTCTCAGTTTCAGGAGGTCCCACTAATTGATTGTTGTTCTTAATGTCTGTGTTACTGGTGTTATATTTAGGAAGTGGTCACCTGTGACAATGTGATGGAGGGTATTTTCCACTTTCTTTACTATCAAGCCCTAAATTACCCAATTAAAAAATGGGTTTCATAAATAAAAAGGGAATTCTCAGCAGAAGAATTACAAATGGCTGTAAGGCATTTGAAAAAATGTTCAACATCTTTAGCCGTCAGAGAAATGCAAATCAAAACAACTTTGAGATACCACCTTATATTTATCAGAATGAGTAAGATTAAAAACACAGATGACAGTTTATGCTGGAGAGGATGTGGAGCAAGGGGAATACTCCTCCATTGTTGGTAGGAGTGTAAACTTGTTCAGCTACTCAGGAATGCAGTATGGTGTTTTCTCAGAAAACTGGGAATCAATCTCCCCAAGGATACAGCAATACTACTATTGGTAATATACCCTAAGGACACACATTCACATTCCAAAAGCATTAGCTCAACTATGTTCATAGCAGCATTATTCATAATAGCAAGAAACTGGGACCAATGTAGATGCCCCTCACCTGAAGAAGAGATTAACAAACTGTGGTCCATCTATACAATGGAGTACTACTAAGCAGTAAAAAAAAAAAAAAAAATGATATCCTAAAATTTGCAGGCAAATGGATGGAGTTACAGAATATTCTCTTGAGTGAGGTATCACAATTCCAGCAAGAGAAGCAGAGGATGTACTCACTTATTAGTGGACTTTAATAAAAAGAGAGAGAGAGAAGAGAAAGATGTCATTGTACACAAGAGCTCAAGGCTAGAACATAGTTAAAAATACAGTGCTTCACTTCTGCATTGGTGGCTCTGGCAGGGGTGTGGGTTAGGAAAAACTTACTTTCTTTAAGAGTCTGGCTACAGGGCATTTAATTATGCTCTAGTAAGTAAATGAGCACCATAAATGGGTGTTCTTGTAAATGGAGAGATCATAAGAGTGGGCATGAATCTGAGAGGTCTGATAACTGAGCTGAAGTAGGTGCATGATGTAAAATCACCAGATAATAAATATATAAATAAAAAAAGAAAAACAGAGAACACCCAAGCTGCAAACCACAACCACTGAACAACTTGGGATCAGAAAATTATATTCAATATTAAATTATATTTAATATTTTTATATTAATATAGTCTTCTGCTTTTCATTTGATCTCAACACTATTCATTCTACACAATGACATTGTTACATATTTTTTGTAAATCTATTTTATTTTATTTAGAAAACAATGTCCTTTCTTTTTATGTAAATTAAAATTTAAAAAAGCAGAAAAAAGTCAGCTTTCAGCACCAAGAAGGACAAGTACATATAATATCTGAAGAGTTGCATTGTAACATAAGGAGAAAATCAAAAATGCCTCATAAATGAAGTTTAAAATACTGGATATTGAAAATATGCAAGATCAGATGAGAAATAAGACTAGCATTGCTAAGGTAACGAGCCTCAGGAGTGTTAGTGTGTATTGCCAAGCTGATTCATATTCTCATGTAGCTGGGTGTGAGTATTTCCATACCATTTAATAAGCAGGAAAGAGTAAACAAGAGCAAGAGAGAGAGAAGGAGCAAAAGAGAGATGAGATCTACACAGCCCACTCTTTGTACTCTAATTTAGGAACGTGTGTGGATAGTTCCTTTCCTCCTTTATCTTTGTGATTTCATAGGAGTTAAATGTGAACTCAGGTGATTTCCATTATCAAGGCAGAAGAGCGAAAAATTAATAAAATTTCAGGTGACAGAATAAGAACTCTGATTAAAGTTTTCCACTGTATTATGTCACATTTAAATAATTCAATATTTTTCTTGTAAAGATTGTAGGTTCGTGACATTTCTTAATACGAGTTCCAGTTTCAGAGTTACTATAGGCACCTGAGAACAGCATAAGAGAATTGAATAAAGTGCTTAGGAGACACAATATTCTTTCCCTATAATATTTAGTGCTGCAATACCTCTTGGTGACTGTGACAAAGTTGCCATTTATTTCTTTATGATGAGTATGAAGAATATGAGGTGTGTCTGGATAGGTCAGTCACATTAAACGGGAGTAATCAAGAAACCTCCTCTCTATTTTGTGGGACTTCAGCCCCTGTACCTGCTCAGCAAGGATAATCACAAAAGTACATAGTATTGTAAAAATTAAAGTAGAATGACGTAAAAGTGCCTACTGTACTACCTGAAACTAAAGAAAAACCTTAAAAGATTTTTCCATTACATATAATTGTTTATTTTTTTATAGTAGTCTTGAACTTGCTTGTTAATAATGTGAATGTACTAATTCAGAATGCAACACTTTGTTACATAAAGAAATGATGCAAAGGAAGAAAAACGGTAAAATGAAGGAGGATTTGTAATAACAATCAAACAGTATAATACCTTGTCATTGCTGGCCTTTTGTGTAAGTTGCTCATTTTATTAATTTAAGGAAACAAATGAATTTTTTTAGTTGTGTTTTTAAATCAGAGGTGGGCTGTCAAAACCAAGATTACAGTCTGCTCTCAGGGTACCACTACTTGCCTGTGTACGGTCAGGGTGAGGCAAGATTCTTCTTCTGTTATTTGCTGGCTTTGTATCATCTTGCCTCCTTGTCAAAATTTAATGTTGGCTGCATGAGAACAGCAAACATTTGTTTCTTCTGGCGAAGGGAAGAGGCAGAAGGGGCCCGTGAGCCTTGTTTATAGAGTAACTGGCATTAGTGAGCAAGTTTGATCTCTCAGCTTTCATGCTGTGAAACCATAGGGAAACTGCAAATAGAAGCAAGGAGTGTTCTAACAGTTAAAGCTATGTTAAGATACATCAGAAAACACATTAATATTAACACTGTGCTATTGCCTTTTCTGTTTGCTGAGTAAATATGCCAGCTATTATAGTAAACCAGTTTTTTAAAATGGGTAGTTTATTTTACATGTAAAGATAGTTTTGCAATAAGAATATGCCATATCAACAGCACCAAAATTATTAATCATTTATATGTTTACCGTGATATAATATAATACCATGACAGGGCTAGAAATAAATGGGTCATTTATCAGTAACATAACAATTTATAAAAGGAGACCTTACATTTCCAATAGTGCATATATCATTTTACCAAATCATATAAAACAATTTATAATATAAATTGTTCAATATAAATAATAATATAATATAAATGGAAATCTGTTGCAGACTTTATTACAACATCCCATTTTTTGATCAAATCTGAATTTTTTATAGATTTTTTTACATGCTACATGTTAGTCTGTTTTATGATTTTAGATTTATTCATTTATTTCTTTTCATTGACTCTGTGTGTTTGTATATGCATACACATGTGTGGATGTGCATGCTTGTGTGTTGCACACGTATTTGTATGTGTATTATGTTTGCCTTTAAAGAAGAGAGTGTTTCACAGCCTGAGCTGGAGTAATGGAGAGTAGTTATGTTCTGGGTAGATGTTTGGATCTAAGCCCTTGTTTGCTTTATCACTGAGTCATCTCCCTAGAATCAGTAATGCGTAGTTTCTTTAAGGTTTTGATAAATACTTGCCTTTTCTTTAGGAAAACAAAACACATTTATATATGCCCATACGTCACATAAATGTTCATATGCAACATTCACATAAGCACATGTACTTCATACATAGACATGTTTCACACACATATACACAAACATCTACAGACACATGCAAATCTCGAATACATGAACAAAAATGATTTAATTGCTTCTTAGAACATGATATATTATTAGTGTTTGTAGAACATGTCACTTAAGTTTTAGTAAAGAGGCATATGCTTCTTTAGTCATCAGAGAAATGCAAATCAAAACAAGTTTGAGATACCACCTTACACCTGTCAGAATGGCTAAGATTAAAGACACAGATGACAGCCTGGTGAAGGTACAGAGCAAGAGATACACTCCTCCATTGTTGGTGGGAGTATAAGCTTATTCAGCCACTCTGGAATGCAGTATGGAGGTTTCTCAGAAAACTGGGAATCAATCTCCCCAAGGATCTAGCAATACCACTTCTGGGTGTGTACCCTAAAGATGCACATTGACACTCCAAAGACATTAGCTCAACTATATTCATAGCAGCATTATTTGTAATAGCAAGAACCTGGAAACAACCTAGGTGCCCCTCAATTGAAGAATGGATTAGCAAACTGTGGTACATCTACACAATGGAATACTACTCGGCAGTAAGAAAAAATGATATCCTAAAATTTGCAGGCAAATGGATGGATTTGGAGAATATCCTTCTGAGTGAAGTATCACAAACCCAGAAAAATAAGCAGGGGATGTACTCACACATTAGTGGACTTTAAACAAAAAGCAAAAATCAAAGCATGTCCAAAGACACAACAAAGAAGAATTACAGACCAATTTCCCTCATGAATGTTGATGCTAAAATTTTCACCAAAATTTTAGGAAACCGTATACAACAATATATAGAAAATATCATATCATCCCCCACGACCAAGTAGACTTCATCCCAGAAATGCAGGGCTGGCTTAACATACAAAAAACCGTAAACGTTATCCATCATATAAACAAACTAAAGGAACAAAACCACATGATCATATTCTTAGATGCTGAAAAGTCTTTGACAAAATCCAACAATCCTTTATGATAAAAGCCCTGGAGAGATCAGGGGATACAGGGAGAATACCTAAATATAATAAAGGTGATTTACAAGACGCCAAAAGCCAGCATCGAACTTAATGGAGAAAAACTCAAAGCAATCCCACTAAAATAAGGAACTAGACAAGGATGTCCTCTTTCCCCTTATCTATTCAATACAGTTCTTGAAGTTTTAGTTAAAGCAATAAGAGAACAAAAGGAGATTAAGGGGATACAAATTGGAAGAGAAGAAGTGAAACTATTTCTATTTGCAAATGATATGATTGTATATATAAGTGACCCACAAAGTTCTTCCAAGGAACTTCTAAGGCTGATAAACACCTTAAACAATGTAGCAGGATACAAGATTAACTCAAAGAAATCAGTAGCCCTTCTATACAGTAAATATAGGAGAGCTGAAAAAAGAAGTAAGGGAAATATTACCCTTCATAATAGCTGCAAATAGTATTAAATTCCTTGGAGTAACTATAACCAAAGAAGTAACAGATCTATTTGACAAAAACTTTCAATCACTGAAGAAAGAAATTGAAGAAGATATCAGAAAATGGAAAGCTCTCCCATGTTCCTGGATAGGTAAGATCAACATAGTAAAAATGGCAATTCTACCAAAGGCAATCTACAGATTCAATGCACTGCCCATCAAAATCCCAACACAATATTTTTTGAACCTTGAAAGAACAATACTCAATTTCATTTGGAATAACAGGAAAGCCAGGATTGCCAAAACAATTTTACTCAACAAAAGAACCTCAGGAGGTATCACCATCCCTGACTTCAAGTTATACTATAGAGCTACAGTAATAAAAACAGTCTGGTACTGGCATAAAAACAGACTTGTGGATCAATGGAATACAACTGAGGATCCAGACATTAACCTAAAAACCTATAAACACCTGATCTTCAACAAAGAGGCCCAAAATATTCAACAGAAAAAAGATAGTATATTTAACAAATATTTATATTCTTAAAAAAATGCTGTTAGAAATTTAATAGGAGGAAGCTTTTTAATGTAACATTAACTGCTAGTTATGAAATCAACTTTAAGTTATGTTTTAAGTTATTTATTTTGAAAATGCTTTATAGATTTAACTTTTAAAATATTTAATCATATTAAAGATATGTATCTTATATTTCTTATTTAATTTTAAGTATAATTATTTTCTAAATGTTTACTTTTTGAGAAACTCAATATTAATATATACAGTCTAGTCTTGTATCTTTGCATAGGAGTGATGTAATAACATAAAAAGTAATTTAACATTCTTACTTTTATGCAACACTTTTATATTAATTTAAAATTTAAAAATAATCCAAATTGTGTAAAGATTCATCATCAATAAAATTGTTTAAATAAGCTACTCCTGATTTACCTGCAATGGCAAGTGATTTTTTGAAGTAATAATTATTTAAAATTGCAAGATTTTCTGTCATATATGAAAAATGATACATTTAAAAATCTTTAATTTCAAATATTGGTCAATCAGACCATCTCATACTGTAGGACAGTATCTGTATGCTGCCACTCATCCTGATCATACAGGACTCGTTTTTAATGTTTTGACGAGAGTCAGAACTCAAAGACATTGGAACAATGTCACTAAGTACTTATTTACTTATTTCAATTTGTTGTAGAAGATTGAAATTTGCTAAGAAAATTAATAAATGAATACATATTAAGGTCATTGAACATGGTTCAAAACTTTTTAGGACTTACTTTGGTTACACACAATCCAAAGCAAGCAATACATTTAAATGAAAACATTGCTCTGACATGAAATTCTAATACTTTTGAGTCCCAGTATTCCACAGAGTTTCTCAAGGTTATCACTATTTACTTAGCCTTCCTGCTGTTTCTTAGGTCACTCGCCACTCCTCAAATCCCAAAGAAAGTTTGTGTAAGCTTCAGGGTTAGGTTTGTTTATGGGGTTCATCAGCATGAAAGCACTAAGTGAATTTAGTTATAAAGTGACAGGTGTGTGTGGGAATATGGATAATTCAAAGATGGTACAATATTTTTAGTGAAAACTTTCTTCAGTGTAATATAAACAATAGTCCTCTTTGAGAAAATATTAAAATCTGCCAGAAAATGTATGAGTCTGGGACAGTGAGAGCTACTAATCTTGCTGAAGGAAAAATAGAGATCTAAGAGAAGAGAAAGATATATCACCTTCCTGTTCTGGAAGATTCAAAACAAAAATAATTAAGGAATAAACAAGTTAAAGTTAGTGTAGAGTTGTAATGAACTTTAGAATAACTGGAACACTTTCAAAAAAAGAAAACTTTTACTATTACTTTTACTCCCTATTACTAATAAAAGGCACAATTAAGTATGTAAAGTTTGTACCTGACAGACAAACAAATGAAAGAAGCACCTTTGCGACTACAGAACCTATGCTGATTGGTTTTGAACAAAGTTTCCAGGATAATTCAGTAGGAAATAATGTTCTCAAGAAAGATCCTTGAACTATAAGATATACATATATACTTAATCTGTTCCTTGTACTGTGTGAAAAAATTATCTTAATATTTATCTCAGGTACGTAGATAAAGCCAAATGTTAAAAAAAAAAAAAAAATGACAATAGGCAACAGAAGAAAAGGCAGGATCTGTGGATCTCGGGATAGAAAAGAATTCTGAGCAAAACACAACTGGTTGTATTAATTATTTTTGCTGTGGTGACCAAATACACTTTAGAAACAGCTCAAGGGGAGAGGCACTGATTTGATCATATAGGTTCAATGAATTAAGTCATGGATACTTGTCTAAGGGACTAGTGAGATATAGTGAGAGATGGAAAAGCTCTTTGTTGCTCAAGTTTCTTCATGGAGGACAGGAAGACTTGAAAAGGAAATGCTAACACAGAGCACTCTGTGTGTGTGTGTGTGTGTGTGTGTGTGTGTGTGTGTATACATGTGCCTGTGTGTATATATGCACCAAGTACAGAAGTCAGCACCTTTTGTCTTTATCAGTCTGCATCTTATTTTTGAAAGTGTCTCACCAGAACCAGAGCACTGCCATTGGCTAAAGTTGCTAGCAGTAATCTCTGGGCTCATTCTATCAATGCTGCTATAGTTCACAGACCACATCACCATGCTCAATTTTTACCTGATTGCTGAACATACGAATGCAGGTCATCATACTTGTCTAGACGGTACTTTACGAGCTCTGCTCCCTGCTGGTTTGTTATTCTTAGACCTTTATTTCTGTCTAAGGCCAATAACTAGTGCTAGCCAGAAGAACAATGGATCTTTCCCAGCCAAACAATTCTTTCTGGGAGCATCGTCATAGCTCCCTAGGTGATCTTTAGTCCCACCAAGCTAATAGTAAAGGTTAACCATAACAATCATAAAATGTTAATAATTTTAAATAGACTTAATAAATAACAACTTCTCTCTTTGAAGGACAGTTCAAGAAAGGAAAATATCAATTTATCTCTTTATAATGTGACATATCACAGAAATGTACATAAATCAATCTATGCCCTCCTTTAAGCATGAAATTTACAGAAATATATATTATCAAAGTATACTTCTTGAACATGTGTAGCATTTTTCATTTAGACATACTTAGAGGAACATATCGAAGAAAAATTTTAAGCATAGATACTTAAATGTCAAATATTCATAATTTAGAAAGCCTAAAACTTAAGTTACATTGAGATGATATATTGTATATTTAATAAACTGGAATATTGGGGGAGAGAACCATCTCTCCAGGATTTTTATTGTTTTGTTTTTGTTTTTTGTTATTTTGATTGTTTGTTTTTGAGACAATGTTTTCTGTGTAACAGTCCTAGCCATCCTGTAACTTGCTTTGTAGATCAGGCTGGCCTCAAACTAACAGAGATCCTCATTCCTCTGCCCCTCAAAAGCTGGGACTAAAGACATGTACCATCACTGCCAGGCTTTTAGGCCTTGAACTGAAGGAGATCCAGATTGATGGGATTGAAATTATAGATCACTATTACGTGACTTTCATAAATTGACTCTGTAGGTAGCTTGTCCTCTGATAGTCCAAACTATTTTTATTAAATATACAATATATCACCATAGTACATTTTTAAAAGAATACATTAATGATGAGTGTAATAAGAGCAATAATGTTGCAACTTAGAAAGCTTTAATCCATTTATTATATTTATATTTTACAGTGGTGATCTCTCAGATGTTCCCATTTCCGGAGATGCTGCTTCTGCAGCCAGAATAATAATACTTGCAAATTTGAATGCTTAGTTCTGATTAAATAGACTGGTGACTATATATATATACATATATATATATATATATAATTATTTAATCTATTTAATCTATTTAATACTGTAACAGATGTAACAGTGAGTGCTTTGAAGGAAATGGGCAATGCAAAGACATAAAGATTAAGGGAATGAGGAATAGTATTTTAGAAAGCAAGCTAAAAGACTGACTTCTGGCCACAGGAAGTTCAATTATCCTCCAGTAAGTAAATGAGCAGCATGAATAGGCTTTTTTGTAAATGGGGAGATCATAAAGATGAGCATAAAACTGAGAGTACTGATAACTGAGTTTGATGGGGTACATGATATAAAATCACGAAATAATGAATAAAAATATAGAAAATAAAAAAGAAAGAAAGACTTCATGAAGAAGGAAGATTTGAGCACAGATTGCTGCTGAAATGGCTGATAAAAGCAGATCATCTTCCAGTCAGAAGAATCTCCTACTTAGACAAGCCTGGCACAAAGAAGATTTCACTGTATTGGAAAAAGCAGGAGTCCAATGTTGATGGAGCAGGGCATAGGATAAAAAAATATGGGGAGGAAATCAGATCACATTTGATGTCAGAAATTTGTCTTTATGGTTATGGGGCTTTATTTTAACTGGTGTGTGTGTGTGTGTGTGTATGTGTGTGTCTGTGTGTCTGTGTGTCTATGTTTGTGTGTGTGTGTCTGTATTTGTTAAACAGAAGAACTCCAAACAGAAACATACTGTGAATCTGAGTTGTGTGTTTAAAATTGCTATGCCTGACATGTTGTGAAATAACAGACATTAGAATCCAATGGTCCTGGATTTGCCAGGAGTGGAGACTGATCCAAGCATTATTGGGTCAGTGGGACCATAGGACTGTCTGCTCCCTGCCCAGGGAGGGGATAGGGAGTTGCGGAGAAGTAAAATGACCTGATGTGGTGGGAGGGGGAAGGGACCTTGAATAAGGATATACAGGGATGGAAAAAAAAATTCAGAGGGAAAGCTGACACAAAGTAAATATATGTGTAGCAATCTTATTTGCATTATCACCCTTGATAAGTCATGCTTATGATTTTTATCTTCTTTATAGTTATTGTTAACTTATCAGCATTTTAAATCCATTTTACTGTTTTTCTTGATAAATACAAAATAAATAAAGAAGAGAAAATGAAAAAAAGAAAAAGACACACATCTCTAAATTGTTAAACATATGTAACACATCTTTGCCTAGTTAAATATTCATCAGCCTTTCATTATTGCCAATTGTATACACCTTTGTGAATAAATCTCTTATTACACTCTTTTAAATCATTTCTTCTGAGCATAAAAAAAGGGCAGGAAAAAATTTCTGATGAATATATTTATTATTCTACTTAAAATATATATGGATGTCAAACTTTGACAGATTACATCATTTAAATATGTGCAATTGTAAACTGCATCAGTTAACTTCAAATTAAAAATAAAGGAGCATGTCTTTCTTTGATTATCCACAGTCATATAGAGAAGCGTAATAAAGTTCAAGCAGTCTAACACTAAACTTATTAGACTCTATCTGAAGCATACCTTGACAATACAAAGACCAAATAGTACTATATTCATTGTTGCATGGATATAAAGGTAAATATATATGAGCTTTATTCTCTTATCTAAAACATCTAGAAGTAAACACTACAGGGCTGCAAGTTTAGGAGGTTGACAGCAATCTAGACTACTGTAGCCTTGGTTCCACCATGCATTTAGGAAGCACCTCAAGAATTAGCAGTTAAGAATACCAGCTGCTCTTCCAGTAGACTTGGGTTCAATTCCCAGCATTCCCATAATTACTGACGACCACCTGTAGCTTCAGTTCTAGGGGATTTGATACCTTCTCTGAACCTCTCTACAGGTACCATTCATGAATATGCATGCACACACACACACACACACACACACACACACACACGAAAAGAAAAAAAAAGAATTCAATGGTCAAGAAGCAGGCTCCAGAATAGTAACAGTAAGTATAATATGGTTAGGTATGGGGCTGTTTTGAAGCAGAATTTACAAGCTGTGCTAGTAGATTGGATGGGAAATGTTAAGAAGGCCAAGGATCATTGCAGAGATTTGAGACATGTAATTGATGAATGAATGAAAGTGCCATATTTGAAAATGAGAATAACAGTTTAGAGTTGGAAAATCAAGATGTTGCCTTTATATTTATCTGATTGAAATAATCACTCAACATCCAGGTAGAGATGTTGAATAAACTATAGACAATGAAACCAGAATCTAGGGGAATAATGAAATTGGAAAAGCAGTCCAAGAGCCAAGGGAATATGGAAAATAGTTACAGACATGAGATGAGACCAATTCAAGCAGATAAAAAAAATGTTTTAGAAAATAATCTTTTCTAAACATTGACCGTTCAAATATATCTCAATCACACACATAGCCATTCTATGTCTATGTCTCATTAGTTATTGTTTTTTGTCTTAGTTGCTCATCAGTACTAGATGGTTAGACCCCGGTCAATATTCATAATGTCATAAGGTACTGTGAAGACTGCAGATAGGAAAAATTTGTCCATATTCTTTTGCAGGTGTAGACACTACAAACGTGTATCAACTGTCATGCAAAATGTGGCTTCTATTATGATGATGACTTGACTGATATGGGGGTAAACAACCACTCTTTCACTTTGTTGTAGACTGTTCTAGAGAATTCATTCTGTAGACCTGGTCAAAAGCCCATGGCTCTGGAGGTCTTAGCAGAAAACATGGTATAGTTGTTTTGCTAATTAGATATGTTATCAAAATATTAATGACCTTCTGTGTTGGTCATGGTGACTACTTTTTAGCCGTACTTGGTGGTTATTATGCAAACTCATAACTAAGTACTGAAACTACTAAGAATAAATGACTGTAGAGTTCTCAGTCCTAAATGTGGCATCTATCTCTCACCTACTAAAGCCCAAGAAAGATCAAGAAGATGGAGGAGAAAAATATTAGAATCTAAGATTGAATGACATTATGAAATGTTACATTCTGGGCATAATATGGACCTTGAAATAATGAACCCAGAGCAATTATGTCTTATACAATACCTGCACAAGATCAGCCCAGCAACATTCATCAGGGGTAGCAGCAGGGAGCTAGCTATGTGGCTCCTCCTTTCTTTGAGTAACTTCTCAGTCCATGCATTGCTGGTACAGTCATTTACCTTCACAGTGCAGCCACATGCAAATTGCCAAACAGCCTCAGTAAATAGCTTTTCATCTACTTTCAGAAAAGCAACCCAAATTAAACTCAGGGACATACACACACACACACACACACACACACACACACACACACACACACACACACAAGATAGGAAGGACTAGCTGAGAATTAAAAAAAAATTCAACAGCAAAACTATAAAACATTGATGAAAAATAAGAAATAAGTGATTTAATAGGCTACTAAAGGGTGGTACCTTTAGAGATGTACTTTGTCTTGCCTGTACCCTCTCCTTCCTGGTTAAACTGAGGAAAATAAATTTCCTCATCCATATGCACTCTCCCATAATGCTTTGTCTTAACACTGGCCCAGAAGAATTGGACAGTAAAGTATGAGCTAAATCTCTGAAATTGTAAACCAAAACAAATATCCCTTTTAACTTGTTTATCTTGAATATTCAGTCACAGCAATAAAACATGACTCGAAGACAGTTAAGATTTTTATGAAGCTGTGGGTATGGGAGGATGTAGATTGTTGTTTCACAAAATTTTCACTGCTTCTATACAATAGGCTAAACAAGCTAAGCATGGATAGATTTTTAGAAATCATTAGAGATTCTCATACTAGGTCTCTGTGCACACCAAGGAATGCCTATTTAAGAGGAACACCTTCTCCTAATATGTCTGTTATTTACAGGGCTCCAAGCTGTTTTATTTTTTATGGTGCTGGTGTCATAAATTTAAAGTGCTGATTGGACTGGTTATGGAACACAGACATCTAACCTGGATCTATTTCTAACTTAATCTATGAACTTGAACCTCGTGATTTCCCTGTTTGGACTTCAGTTTCATGTATAAATTAAAGCAATGCAGTTTGTTGACTGAGCAGAAGGAATAAAAGAAGAAAATCTTAAAATTAGCACTAAAGTTTTGAGATTTGTTGACTGCATGACAGGAAAGGGTTTTAGGAAAGATTTAAGGGCGCTGAGCATGACCTGTGTCTTCCATAATGACCAGGCAGCCTTCTGCAGCTGTTCCTGCACAGTGCTGGCTTCTTCCTTTCCGGCCTCTTTGTCATTTAAATTTATTGTACTATAACATCCCAAGGATATACTAGTTTCAAATATCAGAAACCCTCTAAAACCAGCTGGAGCAGAAAAGAGGCTGTGCTGAAAGTTTGGGGTGTTTTACACAGCCTAGGACATAAAGTCCTGCCAGTTCTCCTAGGGAAAGAACAAACCAGGACATGCAAGATAAGACAGACCTCCCACTTCTCTACCTGTTCATTGTCTGTCATAACTTAGCATACCAGGCATCTTGAGTCTTTAAAATTTCTAAAACCCAAACCCAGTTTCTACAGATTATTAATCTAGTTTCTATATCTCCACACTTCAAATTCCTAAATAAACTTCACACATTCTACATAGCATTTTAGTGAGTTATCTCAGTCACCCATCCCTGCTCTAATTACCCGTGATCAAGGAACCCTAGTTGTGTTAAGATTAAAGAATTGTAACTTTAAGTTGGAGATTTTGTAATAACTTATAAAATATGAACGTAACAAAATTTAGAAGTGACTAACAAAAGTTTCAATTAAAAATTGTGAATTTTCAAATATATTTTATATTATTGTGATCCAGGCTCCTACACACACACAAAAAAAAAACACTCACACAGATGTACCCAGACACACACACACACACACACACACACACACACGCACGCACGCACACTCAAATTATGTTGTTATTGTACTATAAAAATATATAAACCTATAATTTCTATTTTCTAAAATATTATGACATTGATGCCTTAAAATTTTCTATTTGAGGACTTTTATAAACCTTTTCATATATTATTAGTACAACTTGTTACATAAAGTAAACCCACAAAGCAAACATTTTAAGAATGCTCAAAGGTTAGCTAGAAAGATGGCTCCTGGGTTAAAAGCACTGATTACTTTTCTAGAGGTCCTGAGTTTAATTCCCAGCATCCACATGGTGGCTCACAACCATCTGTAATGAAATCTGGTGCCCGCATCTAGCCTGCAGGGACACATGCAAGCAGAAAACTGTGTACATAATAAATACATAAATCTTTAAGAAAAAGTAGAATGCCCAAAGGCACATTCATTTTTAACACTATTAAGCATTTCAACTATTAGCATTTCAACAATCACTATTTATTCATTCAAAAACTGAATAGGCATCTATTATATATGAGAAGCAATTTCAAATATTCTGAATATTTGAAAACTAGTTAGTTATTGCCCTTATATTCTAGAATCTCCAAACTCAGATAAAGTGAGATCTTTACAAAAGTACATATACCAGAAATTCCAAAAAGGAGAGAGAGAAAGAGAGAGAGAGAGAGAGAGAGAGAGAGAGAGAGAGAGAGAGAGAGAGAGAGAGAGAAACAAAAAGAAAAGCTATTACAGAGCATCAGTAAATGCTATAATGGCTATAAGATGGTGGACTTTTTCCTGCATGGAGGGTGCTACCTGACATACCAACAATTCTTTCTGAAAATCCTCCAGCCATCTTAAGTTAATTAATAGTCGATTGTATTTCTTAACCCTTTCAAAATTATTCCATAACTTTTAGTAATTATAGATATTTCACCTGGCAAACACTAGCAACCAAGACATAGCAATGTTCTAATTTTATGCATATATACAACTTTAAACATAAATATACAATAGTTTTATTTATAAATACACAATAATGCTTAATCTTTAAAAAGTGCTCTGTCATGTATATAAAAAAATTCTACAGAAAAACTGAAGTGAGCAAGTCCTGTTGTTTATTATGTAGACACTGACGGACAGGACCTAGTATTATCATGAGGCAGCTGACATCAATGTCCACTGATATGTATGATGCTATTGACAGCCCAACCTGTGTCCCTTGCAGCTGTTTTTCCAGTGGGTAACTTGGCTTTCTGGTTTTCTGTAAAGGCTGAAATCATCTTAAATAGATATCAACCTGCCTTAAGTATTTCTATATCATTACTGCACCTACCCCTAATCTCATAGCATTTGAGCATGTCCTTGTCACCTTTCGTTTGGCCTTTTATTCCACCCACTCCTCTCTGAAACCACCCTAAATCTACATGGACGAGCCCTCGCTGTGTTGAATGTGCCTACAATTCTCTGTTGTTATTTACTATTCTTAGCTCTAATGTTTCTTACGAAAAAACACATGATTGTTATTTTTTTCTACCATAGTGCAGAGTTGTAAAGAAACATTCACAAGTTGGTAATGTTTAAAACACCCACAGCTTTGTCCTTAAAGGACAAGAATGTAAGAATTCCAATGGTCAGGTTTGGCTGATGTGGTGCACACATTGTTTTCTGATAGAGCCTGTATAACACTTCAAATATTTAGTTTTTATTTTGTCAGGATATTCTTCATTTATACCTTCCCATGCAAGGAATATAAAATTAATGACTAGGCTGCAGTGAAGGTCCTGCATTTGTTTGTATAACTTCCTAAGTTCCATGGTTGTGTCTACAAAATGTCTACATAATTAGCTTAAATATAAGGCTCAGTCAAAATATTCCATTTATTTTTCTTGAAGATATGACATTGTTACCATATCCTCTATGTGTGATCAAATAATATTTGGAAATTTAGCTATACTAGGCTCCTACTTTCAGAAGTTTCTGTGTTCTTTATTGTTCTGAACATTTTATTTCCTAAAGCAGCACATTTATTCCTTCTTTGCCATCTTTTGAAGTGAGGCAAAACAACAAACACTACTACAAGCTTGAGAAACAGTGCTAAAATTTGCTCCCCTACCCCAGAAAGTAAATAAATAAACTTAACATTTTTAGCATGTTTTATACCTACTTGAGCATTCCATACCATGCCAGTGAATTTTGAGACATTCAGAAAAAAAAATTTAATGCAAAAAATGCAATATCTATGATTTCATCCTTAAGTGTTCTGAAAGAAAGAAAATTCTATATGACTGAACATTTTAGTTAAAAATGAGCATTTTTTTAATAAAATATTCCAGCTAAGAAAAAGACACCTTGCCAATCAGCTTCTCTCTTTTCATTTCATATTTGAAATTTTAGATGAAACTCTTTTGCTTCTTTTTTCATATGGCCCGATAAATAAACTTTAACTGACTATTGAAACTAAATACCTTTATCTTGACTGAAAAGAAGACAGGAAACAGCCGTACTCCTCTAATGGATACAACTTCCTTCTCTGGGGAAGGAGCTCGCTCTTATTAGTGAGGAAATCTGGGAAAGATGCAGGTGAATAATTAGATGCTGGAAGCCAGCTTAACAGCTGGTACAGCGTAAACAAGCTGCAGGTACTGCAGGCATGCAGGTTTCCAGTCCATTTCCTTTCTTGCAAAATGCCTGGCTCCTGTGTTCTTTATTCAGATGGGCTCATACCTGGCAGAGAAGTTTTTTGGCTCCATTTTTGTGGAATATCTGTAGGAAATGAGTTGAGAAACTTGACAGGAACAGCTTGAGGTATTTGATGAATAATAGAGAACTCCAGCATTCAAGTGCCTGAAAGAACAGAATGCGAAGTATTAGAAACTTGGAAAAAAGGAAAGATTGACTCAAAAATAATATGCTGTTTTAACCCACTGGGAAATGCAGCTCATCTAAAGTGCTTTAGACAGATCACAAGAGGACAGATCCTAGGTTAGGTTTTCTTGGGGTGATCTGGACTGCTTTCCTGGTTGGTTGTTGTTTCATAGCAAGGAATAATTTAGGGACACAAACCAAATCTACACAAAACACTATCTTGTTTTAAAAATGTGCCTGTCTCACCTCTGCCTCTGAAGTATTCCTAACTTTCTGTCCTCAGTCATAACAGTGATTTAGTTGACATGACCATTAATTCATTTCACAATGACCAGAAAATCCGGAGAGAATGACAACCTTGTGATCATATAGCAAAGGCTTTTTCTTTAAACATACATGATGTTTTCTGATATATATGTAAGCATATTGGAGATCTGTCTGGGTAGGCAGATAGATAGATAGATGGCAGAAAGATAGGAGATGATAGATGATAAGTAGATAGACAGATATAGATAGATGATAGATAGATAGATAGATAGATAGATAGATAGATAGATAGATAGATAGACAGACAGATGATAATAGATCTCCACTGCCTAACATAGCTGACTCATATTACTCTCATGTAATGTCCTGTTTGTGGACTCCTTAGGCACTGGAAAAATAATTAATCCAGAACATACTCAAAGAATGAGAAAGTTGATCAGAACAAAAGAAAAAAAAAGTTAGTTTAGGATGACTTTACAGAAATTTAATTCCCTCATTAATAAAATGAGGAAGTTGACAAGATAAACTGCAAAGTATATTTCAGCTTAAATAGGCTGTGTGTCTGAATTACTTTCTATGAATAAAGTTTTCTTTAATTTATCAACTGACTTTTTTCATTTAAATCATATGTTTTACTACTTTTCTGTAGGAGGATATATTATATTTCCAGAGTAATTCCCCTGGGGTAGGTATGTGTTGGCAAAGAAAAAGGATTTAATGAAATTCATAACATGAAGTACAGTATCATTCACTATTCTATTCATTGTGGATAAGGGAAGAATCTTTTAGTTTAAAGTTTTCAAAGCTATTTGTGGGTAAACACAGTTCACATTTTTTCAGCTTTAAATTTACATCAAGTCAAAGCAATGCTCAACATTGCCTTCCCCTTCTTTCTTTAAAGAGCTGTACATAGCTCTCTCTTCCTACATTGTCCCATTAATCTTTCTCTCTGTTACTCTTACTTAGCTCTGCCTTATGTTTCTCATCATCTCTGATGGCCTGTTCCAAGTTCTCTCCTCTTATGCTCTACCTGCTCCCATAGTCTCATTCATATCCATTGCCTCATTGTGTTATTCTGCTTGTTTCTCTTTTCAATGCTGTTTCAGTCTCACTTTTAAGTGACTGATAAGTATATCCACATTGTATATGGCTCTTAATTTTCTCAAATCTTCAAAGGACATCTTTGCATCAAAACCATACAGCATCCACCAACCCCTCAACCATTAACCCTACCATCTCTAATGAGTTATCAAACTCACCAGCTTGTTCAACTTAACATTCAAGAAAACTCCATATGCAAATTTATTTCTTCAGAAACACAAATTATACTTTTCATGATTTTATTTCTTTTATATATACCATCACCAACATTTTCAAATGCAGCTTGTCTCCAAACTTTTCTCTTCGGGGTACATCCATTAGCCCTTAATCTCACTTCTCAGCATACAAAATCATGATATCAAAATGAAAAGTGGGGCTGGGGAGGTGACTCAGTGCTCTGGCTTCCAAATATATCTGAACCTCAACATTTAGTTTGTACCACACCACACAAACATACATCTACTATAGGACTATGGTCTTGTAAATTGTAATTATGTGTTACTCCAATTGGTTTAATAAAATGTTGATCGGTCAAGTAGCTACACAGAGAGTAGAGGCAGAACAAGAAGACAAAGAGAATTTTGAGAACCAGAAGTGCAGAGCAACAGACAACAGAGAGATGCAGAGAAAACAGGATGAGAATGCCGCTCTGAGAAAAGGTACCAAGTCACATGGCTAAACATAAATAGAAGTATGGGTTAACTTAAAGTTTAAGGATTAGCTAGTAATAAGCCTGTGTCATAGATCAATCTGCTTGCAGTTAATATAAGCCTTTGTGTAGTTATTTCGGACCAGACCTTAGGGCTGAATACACATGGCATATACATACCCAATATACTGCTATTTAAAAGTTTATATCTAATGCTATTACTCTATAGGACCATGAATGTTAAGATTATTGAATGCTTATTTAAAGAACTCTGAAGCACCTCATTACTTGACAGCTGTTTTTGGAGTCCCATACATCTCTTCTTTACATGTGAAATTTAATGTTATTACTATACAATGTTTTTTCAGTTTCCCAACGTGGTTCTCTTTATGAACCCCTCTACAGTTTTTTTAGGTTTCTGTCAGCCTCTGACTGTATTTTTCTCCTTGACAACTCTCAACTTTTGACCAAAGTCAGAAGTCTCACAACAATTTCTCATTTTTTCTACATATAGTATTCCTCAAACCTTTTTACAAATATTTATTTCCTCAGTTTTCCTAAGTACCTTATTAGTTTTGTTAGTAGGAACATTATCAAAAAAGCTGATATAAGCAAAGCTAACACTTGGCTGTGTAGTCCAGAGCCAATGACTGTGAGATTTTTTTGAGAAGTCATTTTTCTCTGTTGAGATTTCTACTCTTTAGCTATCCGCCCTTAACTCAAACTAAGTTCTTTTCTCCTGGCATTCCTTCCCCAGCTTGTCCCATCTCCGTCTACCAAAATGTCTACCCTCCGTATTGTCATCACCTTTTTTAATCTTCTTTACCAAATGATGTAGTGATCACAGACTTCAATCACATTTGTTGAAGCAGTGAATGAATTATTAATAAATTAAGAAGAAAGGAGAAAGAAGAGAAACAAATTCTTACTAGTCCTTAGCATTTGACAAAAAAGATTTTGGGGACTTCAAGCTAAAACTTTATCTGTGTTTTCAGGGTGACTTTTTCATAATTTGTGAAAAGAGATTTATATAGGGATGTCCTGTTATGAACAGGCAATTCATAATAATTTGTATACTTCACAAGTCAACACACTCTTTTCCTTAGTCCCAGTGAATTAGAACCAGCCTCCCAGACTCCTTCTGCTTCCTCTGCATAACACCTGGCTCTACCACAGAGCACTGGGCAATATCTTTCTGAGGCATAAGAATTCTTTTCAACAACAGCTGAAGCAGCTGCAGTTGGAAGCCTGCTTCTTCTGTTTCCTTGTCTGCATGTCTCCTTGCGCTCTCTCATGCTCTCTCCATTTACCACAAGGTGCAGTTTCTCATAAACTAATATTTAAAGAGCTTGTTTGTATCCCTGAGCTGGCGCAAGAATATACATTTAATTTGTAAGAATGCTGAAGCAGTTCAGATGAAATAACCAAATTTTGTCTCTTAAATTGAGAATTTTTATTTATTGATTAACTTTTCATTTCTCAATGACCACTTTAAAAAATATTTTTTCTGTCCAAAGCTAATTTCACCATTTCAGCAGTAGACTTAGAAAAGCACTCAAAAGACATTCTTACTGTGAATTGGAGATTTGTTTTTATTTCCCCTCAAAGAATGTCTATAAATTAAGGACAGGGAGAGAGTATAAAAAAATAAACTGGGACTCACAGAAGGATATGCTCAGCATGATGGCTAATCCTAGCATAGATTACAGAACCGACATAGGCTAAAACAAAATAATATCTGTGTGAATTCAGAAAAATTGTTTTACATTTCAGATGTTTGTAATTTTTCTGATAGAATATCTAAATAACTCAAAAGTCATTACAAGATTTAAATAAGTATAAATGAACAAGGAAAAGATAAGTAGTTATTACTTTCAATGAAATATTACATTTCACATAATTGCAACATAAACTTCTAAAACATTTATTTGTTTTTATTTTAAATGTGTTAATATTTTGCATGCCTGCATGTATATGCACCATGAGCATGCCTGGTGCCCCATAGAGGCCAGAAGGACATGTTAGATACCCTGGAGTTAAGGATGGTACTGAGAAGTGAACCTGTGTCCGATACAAGAACAGCAAATGCTCTTAAGCCCTGCCTGAGTCATTATATCAAAACTCCATACAAAGTAAATGTATGGTATAAGTAGAATGATTATCATAGATGACATTCATATAGGATAATCCATATGTTCATTTGGGGGCTGATTAGATGTCAACTTATGAGGTAAAGAATGCTACTGTTGCTACCCTAACCCTAACCCAAGATGTAAGCAAATGAAGTAGAAAGATAGTGGAACCTTCAACAAAAGCCAGATACATGATAGAAATGCACTGTACTTGCATTCCTGGCTGTAAGAAATTTTACCTACATTATTCAATGATCAAGATGTTTGTACTCAATAGGAAGTCAGTGAAGGACAGGCTACTTAGTTAATGATGAGGTTACTACAAGCCTAAGATGATTTTAAATTTATCATCAGTGTAGAAAAATGAGTAGGGGCATAGGAAAATACCTCAGAGTTTAGAGGAAATAGTCTGTCTCCACAAGGCAATGTCATCATCTACTTGCGTGGAACATTTGCATTTCACCCAAAGAAAAGAAAGAACTAGTCACTATGAACCTCAACACTGTTGTCCTTAAACTTAGCGAGAGCTAAGTGCCATTTACTGAAATAGTTTCTGAAGCAGGTTGAACTGAAGGATCATATTTTGTGTTATATCTACTACATTAGAGAAAAGAATATTCACTGTTAAGAGCTACACAGTTTTCTGAGCAAGTATAAAAGAAAAACTGTATGTGGAAAAAACAAAGTCCCATGGAAGAGGGGTTGGAGATGTGACTCAGAGGTTAAAAACACTTGTTGCTCTTGCATCTGATCCAGGCTTTGTTCTGATAAGCCACATGGTGGCTCACAACACCTATAACTACAGTTCCAGTGTATCTCACATCTTCCTTTGGCCCCAGTAGAAATCAAGCATGCATGTGCTACGCATGCACAAATATCAGCAAAAAGCTTATGCACATATAGTATAATAAATAAATCTACCATTTTAATTGTAAAAGTCCACAGAAGACTCCACCATATCTTGGAATCTTTCTTCACCAAAAAGTTTAAGAGATAGCTGTATTAAGTAAAAAGACAGAAACAATCACCAAAGAGAAATGACTATGTTTTTCAAGCTTCTAGTTAATTGTCATTTTAAAAAGTTACTATTATCTAAATAGAAGAATTAAAAAGTTCAAAGAAATATGTGCAAGTGGGAAAACTAGGTGCCTAAGGAATATCCTCGGTTACAGCAAACCTCTCTATAGAGAGCTGTAAAAATACATCTTTCTTTCCAAATGTCAGGAGCTGTATGTATATTCCTACTGTTTTCAGATTTCATAATTTATTAGAAATGACACTGTAAATAAAATTGACCACACAAACACAACATATTAGTGTAAAAACTCACATTCAGCAGATTTACTATGGCAAAATTTAATAAATATAGAAAATAATATGCCAAGGAATTTATGACAAATTAGAGTGAATGAGAAATACATGATTCTAGAAAAATTTTAAGGCCATAGACTAAGTTGCTCATGTCAGTTAATATTTTTAAACAACCAACTGTAACAAAACATGCTAAAGCAAAAAAAAAAAAAAAAAATGTCTAAAATATGTCAACTGTAGCCAAAATGTCTGGCACCAAAAAGCTCCCATTAAGAATGTGGCAAACCTTTCTTAGCTAACAATTCAGACAAAGGGTAAGTGAGATCTGAAAATTGTATTTCACTGCACGTTGGGTGCCAATTATCGCGGTAAAACCCGCCCTGAGATATGTTTTAAACGGGGTTTATTTGGTGAAAATCGCTTACAAAACAGAGCTGGTTTTAAGAGAAGATGACAGGATGAGGTTGCAGCGCCGTAGCCTTTTTAAGGAAGATTTTTCATCCCCACGCCATACGTCCGAACTCCCGGGCAGCTGGGGCGAACTGCGCACCCGGTCGGGGAACTCTCGCAAGAGAATGATGACTTCTTGTCTTGGTCCTCTCCCTCGAAGGTCTACTTCCGAAATCTTTTTCAGTTAACCACGCCCCGCTCGTCTTTAGTCCTATGACGCTATTGTTCACATATATAGTTCCTGATTTCCCGCTACATGATTAAGTGTTCCTTTGGCGGGAACGGGCTCCAAGGTGCCAGTCCAAGGTGCTTTGGATCCCAAGCTGTTCAGTGGTTATGGTTTGCAGCTTGGGTGTACTTTGCTTTTTATTTAAAGTCAAGTCTACAACTTCAAGCCAATGTCTTATTTTAACTGTATGTAGCAAATACCTCCTGAAAGTATCCAATAAGACACCCTACAAATATATATCAGAGAGTAAATGTTAGCACTTGATATAAACATTCTACAATGCCATTCATCCGGAGTAAAAGAGTCTGATTATTATTGCACCTATCCTGTTATATTTTGCATGAAATGGCTTTTAAAGAGAAATGTTATTTTCTTGATGTTTTTTACTCATAGCAAACTTTTGATTTATTTTCTTCTTCTAACACAAGGTAGATATTTTCAAAAACTTTTTTTTTTCAAAACCTATTCTAGCAAGTCAGATAAGCTGTATAATTTAGGACTATGATTTTACCTTAGGACTGATGAAGGAGAAAAGGCTGCAATTCTGCAGCTATCCCTATGGGGATATGCGCAATTCTCCTACCCACTCTCTGGCCATGATCATTGCCTGTGCCCCCTTCCTTTCTGGCACATCTGCGAATCTATATGACATTAAGAATGAAGAAAACAGCAGAATATTTCATAACTTATGATACATATCAACTCATTTACCTTTCAAATATATAAATGATATTCCTAGAAGGTTGAAAGAGATATAAAACACAATGAAAAGGGGCATACACAGATGCTTGTTGACATATGATGAAGTGTCACTCCCCAAATCCACAGCACAGAGAACTCCTCAGGTTTCATTACTGAAAATGCCTAGCCCATTCCAAATCCCCATTTAACAAAACAGGCCAGTATGAGATCAGAGTTTCCTCATAGTCACTCCATGACTGTCTGAAAGCTGCAGCTAGCTAAGACCACCCAGAATCACAAAAAGAATCATATTGGAACACATTTATCTACAAAAGGATCAAAATTCAAACTTTGAGGTATATTCTCTACTGGAAGTGTATGGCTTTCGCGCAAATTATGAAATAAACTAAAAAAAAAACTGAACTGATTATTCATAAATTAAGACTGAATTATAGTCCACATGTTAATAAAAAAATTCAGGCCCTATGAAGCAAGTTTAAGAATATAAATAACACTAATTAACTCAACATATATTTTCATGTAAAAATAAGATTATTTTCATGACTCTGCTTGACATATTCCATAGTATTAAAATGCTATAATAGACTCACATTACATTAAATATATATTATACACAAACTATAGAAGTATACATTGTTCATGATGTTATAAGAAGGCTTGATATAGAACATGTATTAGCTGTATATTAAACAGAGTATAAAATGCTTTAAAATGTTCATATATGGTCAGCACAATTATTATTTGACTAAGTATGTGAGTGTATATGTATGTATGTGTGTGTGTGTATGTGTGTAGTAGTAGTAGTATATTTCTGTCCTGAACTTTCAGCCCTAGCTAACAGGTTCAGGCCCACTCTCAGCCCCACTGCCACTTAGGCCCAAATAATCATACAGACACTCCTACTAGTTTTACACTGTTTAACCTAGGGCCTAGATATATAATTTGCTAACTCCTTCATGTTAACTCAACCAATGACTCTTATCCTGTTCAGCCATGTGGCTTGGTAACTTTTCTCAGCAGCATTTCAACTTCTTTCCTCTGTATCTCTTAGCTTCTCTGCTCTGTTCTTCCTGTTCCCAGTGTTTTCTTCTTTTGATATCCCTGTCCACACGTTCTGTCTGCCTTCAGCCAATCAGCATTTTTATTAAACAAGTAAGCAGGACAATTACCTACAATGCAACAACATCATCCCACTACATTTTTCCTTTTCAAAATAAGAACCCCAAATCTAATATCCTTTTCCCCCATTATCTATAACAGCTTATAACCAACACTGTAAACAAACACAAACATCCATAATCTATTTTAGTTAGTCTTCTAGGCTACTAACTGCTAAATAGTACTGGCAATCCCATGGGAACCAAAGAAAAATTTAGGATTATGGGCAAATTTTTAGTTGGTTAATCTGTAGGGCTAGGTCATCTCTGTCCATCACTTTGAAGTTGTTTTGGATGCAGAGCTCAGAGGAAACTGCAGCAGAGGTCCTTTGAAATGCTGAATAATTTGGGTTATTTATTTCTATTGGCAACTTTTTAGGGGGTCATTCTCGATCAAACTTTATTTTCCTTAATCAAGAATAAATCCATATTCTGTAGAAATAAAGAGGAAAAACCTCTTCTCCAAAGTAGCACATCTTTTGTTTTTAATTTTAAATTCAACTCACTTACAAAATATGTAGGTTGAATTAATTCAGGAGCATTTATAATCAAATGTCTGTTAGCAGCTTTACCTACTCCATTTATAGTCAAAAAACCTCAAAGACAAGACTATAACATACAGTGTCCAGAAAGTCTTTGTAATTTTCATCTTTACATAGCCTATTATTTTTTTACTTTATTTCTTTTTTAAAGACTTTATTCTTTTTTCTTTTTCTTTTCTCTTTTAAGCCGACATATGTTTTTAAACATACTCTATACCATTTAGAGTTATTTTTATCTGTCTTTACTATATATCTCTTATTTTTTGTTTTTTTCTGTTTCTGACCACATCTTTGCTTGGCTAGGGTGACTGACTCCACCCAACTTCCTCTATTTCTTTCTCTTTCTGGTCACACCTTTAATCTGCCAAAGTATGACTAAGGATTAAAGGCTTCACTAGGAGGGCTGAATCTACCCAGCTCCCTTTATTTCTTTCTGTTTCTGATCACACACTTAATCTGTCTAGGTTACCTAAGGATTAATGTCTTGGCTAGGACGGCTGACTGGCACTACCCAGCTCCTAGTCTAGCTTCATAGAATTTAGCATTTTAGCCAACATACTGATAGGGTCCACAATTACCACTTTGGGGGAACTTTAGGGTTTATATAATCACTAAGTGAAGCACTACTGTCTACTGCTCATAAACTTCGTTTAAGTATTTGGCAGCAGAGCCTCTTAAAAGACTCACAAGTGTTTTGCTGCTAACACCAAGTCAGAAATCCTCTCTTAAAAAAGCCATGCCTCTGCTTGCCTCCAGCAAACAAGACTGACCCAAGAAAATGCTTCTGGTACTAAGAATCAGCCTTTGACTGTGTTTCCCTTTTGTCCTTATAAACAGAAAACTCAAATCCACCATATACAGCTCTTTGCTTACATTGAGGTTATCAAAAATGCTCTTAAAACCTTACCATAATAAACAACGTTCCAATGAGTATTTCTGGAAAAGAAGATAGTCTAAGATAATACCAAGTGTCAAGTTCAAGTATAATTTCTTCTACTTGACAATGAGTAGGGAAAATAAATATGTCAGGAATCCACTCCTGTGATTATATTACACTACCTGGTACTAACAAAGAATTTTGTATACATAGTAAAAGTCCCAAATCAGGTTGTTCTGTTTTCAGTTAATCAGAAGGGAGATTACACTGTAGATGTATTGTTTGGAATACATCTGCATTCTTCTCAGGAAAAAAACACACCAACTGCTTATTAAATAGCAAATGGACAGTCCTGTAAACCTATGTATATCAGTAGCTCTATATAGACTGAACAGTCATATTTACTTATTTATAAAAATAAACACATGCACACATAGATGTTTATATCCTTAATTTTACTATCAAAATGAGATTTTAATATTCTAATTTTGTCCTAACGTTCTAGTTTTTATGATAATAGAATAAATCAAGAAAATGTGTAAATGATACCCTGTGTTTATCATATTCCCCATTTAGGAGACTTCAGTTTTATTCTATAATGTTCTTTCTATCTCCTATGAACTTTAAATATTCTTTTCTCTTTTAACACATGGTCTGCTTTTAATAGAGATTTAGAGATATTTTAGTCATCATTAGTATTATATATTTCAATATTTTTATAACCACCTGTCCTCTTATGAAAGAATACTTTCAAGCTGACATGTTGGAGAAAATTCATACTTTTTTTAATGCCATAAATTCATTTCATGTTTCCATAAAAAGGTTGAGCATTGTTATTTAGAAATCATAGTTTGCCATTTAACCACAGTTTGAGTCTGAAGTCTTATCTGTCAAAAATCATGTACTGAAAGACAGAGATTCAGGAAACATCAAAGGAGAAATGAAAAGGCAAAGGCAGATGACATATGATTTCTGACCTTAAGACCTAATTTTGTCTGTATACCTTAGCCTTTCAAACAAATACAAGTGACATTTTCATGTCTGTTATATCAGTGAATAATCATAAATGATGCAGATCAGAATTCTTCCCAAAATAACAAAAAGTCTATGTTAGTGTTTGTTGTGTACCGTGCCTGTATTCATAACACTCAGAGGGTAGATGTATAAGGATTTACATTCATTTGATGCTAGCCCGGGCTACATAGAAGACCTTTTCTCAAAACAAAACAAATAATAGATACAGGGACAGTAAGATGAAGTCAGTGAGTTAAACTTCTTGCTTTGCAAGATTGATCATCTGACTTTGATTCCTCAGGACTCACTTGAAGGAGAAAACCAGTTCATATCAATATATGAATATATACAAATATCAAAGTTGTCCTTTGATATTTCCACATGCAACATGATAGGCATATGCCTGCACTCATGTCATGTGTATGTCTGCATAACTTATTTTTTAAAAAAATTAAAGAAAACAAAGTGATGTATAATTAAAATGTACGCATCTGTGAGCATTTTGTTGAGTGCAGGAAGCAATCACATAGATCATTTCACAACCTTCCAACTTGAACAATAATAGAGGAAAAGCTGACAAAGAATTTTTAAAAAGTTTATGTAGTTATGAGTTTGAAGGTGAAGAAAAAGACACTTTTATATATGCTAGCCATGAGATGAGAAGAGGAGCCCAAGTCTTTTTGGCATATAAGACTCTAGGAAGGATCTGTTTGGTGTATTCACCTGTACCAACCAATTCACCTGTTCCTTCAAGAGCACCAAGGCACCCCAGTCACATAAGGAAAATATCTTTACCTGGAGTATTCTTGGTTTCTTCAAAATGGAGTTAGGGACTAAAATAGCAAAGAATAATGTCTGAGAAGTCCATGGAAGATGAGCACCACCTATGGTCTACTGAGCAGGCCTCTAAGACCAAACTGCATAAAAGGCAGAAACAGACATGAGGCATCCTATAAAATATGGGATAGTATGAACCCAGCCTGGAAGTTCCAGTTCTATTGACTATATCCAGATGAATCAGGCACCAGAAACATGAAGAAACCACAGAAACACCATATCTGATGACCTCAATTCTTGCTGTCATCTCAGGTTCAAATGCTGAACACCTGTATCCATGCTCACGAGTCCTATCTACCAAAGTAGGAAAGGCTCTCATATGGAAGACTAAATATTCTGATTCAAAGAACTATCACTTTTCAAACAAAACTGTGAAAATTTAATAGGAGTCTTCTCACCCCATGTTCCTCTACTTCCAACCACTGTGCAGGAAGCTCAGACTAGAGGGTCTACTACAGAGAAGTTGCTGGTTTTCTTCTCACATCTGCTTGCCAATGAAACATAAATACTTTGCCATATGTTGTGTCAATAAGAGGACACTCATAATTGGTGACCACTTAGTGTGAAACACAGCTTTATTTTTACTTAGCATACATTACTTGTTCATACCATACGAATTTCAGGACAACAGTTGACACAATACTTGGAATTTCCAGATGTTTTATCCTATACTGGCATGTTTGCTGGCTCTATGTGAAACATCTGGCTGACTGTCTACATTTCACACTTTTTTGGTGTATGTTTGATGTGATACAAACACAGTCAAACATTTAGAACATACAATATAATCTAGTGCAGCTGTGATTCATTTAATGCCACTTGGGATCCCCTGGCCATCAATTTGTCTTGTGACTATAGTTAGTGGAGCATGACCATACACCTAGAAAAACAACTCAAATCTAATGTAATGTTAGAAGGCCCTTTTCCATGCTGGCTAGCACTTTGTAAAAGTGAGTAGAGTATTCCACCTTTCACTCTAATATGTCCACTCAAATTTGCAAGCACAGCCATAAACTAAAGAACACCCTAGGGGGACATTCATCATGGCAGTTGTAATCTACAGGTCAAGTTGCCATTGGTGAAGCAGAGGCCTTATTCAAAGACTGTCAGTGCAGTGCACAACCACAATCTTTGTCTAGTGAATCAATATAGAGTAAGACAGTTTTTGAAACTGTGGAGAATTTTATATGGGCATGTAATGTGAAGAGAGAAAGACCTTCTGGAGCATGTTTGTTTACCAGTAACAACTCATCATAAAGATGCCATGTCACACACAACAAAATAGTATCTCAATTGATGTATTTTCTCTCAGTAATTGTAACTCTTTCTGTGAAAACAGCTAAATGTGCACTTAGACCATTCTAAATTTGCTATGTGGACACAGAACAAAATTGCATCTTCATTTTTATAACTGTTTACCCCAGAGTTCAATTTATGTGAAACAAAATGCATGTGTTTCCCATTCAGGTCTTATCCTCTAGGAGTCAAAACAGAATTGTCATCAATAGTGCAGCTTTAAATTTCATCATACTTCCAGTCACTATCATGCATAGAACTACATGACTGTGAGAAATTGATTCAAATAGAAAATGCACTCAAATATGAGCTCATATGTAAAATATTACAATATTGATGTTTTTCTGGCCATTATTTATTATCTCATTAGAACAAACTCATTTTACTGAATGTAAATCTTATTTTAAAAGAAATAGAATTGAGATTAAAAAGTATCACAAGAATTAAATTAAATTAAATGATCATTAAGTGTATTTTTGTTTGCATAATGTTCTGTTTATGAAGTGTAAAATCTTATCTGATTTTCTTTTAAAATTACTTTTGTAGCCCACTTGAAATACAAATTAATATGTTTGGCTCAACCCAAAGTATAAAGGGTACAAGTGATTCAGGCAGTTAGAAGTGTTAAAGTTAACATCCAAGACAGGTCAAGAAAATTCAAAGTGAGGCTTTGATGACCTCACAACAACAGGAACAAACATTATTTCTATCTAAATGTATAACCACCCTCCATCCTTGATTAACAGTGTGTGCTCTTGGAAATGTTCTTGGCTATGTCAAAATATCTTAGTTTATATTTTAAATCAGATTAACCATTTTCCATGTCCCTTATTTTCCATGTTTCATTTCTGGGTCGCAACTGCTTTTTTATAAGCCAAAACCAAATTGAAATAGGATGTGTTGGAAATGTTTGATACATTTCCTTGGGTCCTATAAAATTTACTACTTTATATTCTTTCATATTTAAAGATTTTTTTGAGCTGTCAGTAATTTGGTTTATATAGCATCTAGTCAAAAGTTCACATGTCAAGCGGTGTTCTGAACTATAATGGTATAGAAGATAAGGACTTTTTAAAGCAATGTACATTAATAAAAAAGAAACAGAAAAGCAGTTCCTTCCTACATCTTTTCTATCCAGAATAGTAAACATAATAAGCTCCATTCAGATATCTAAACTTACATCTAAATGCATATGCATAGTCTTGATATTTAAAGCTGTATCATTACCTTACATGTTATGAGACTGAATATTTTATAGAAGTAGTACCAGGGAGTTTTAGGTATTTCTGATTCATACAAGCCATTTACAAAAACTGTTGGCATCTGATCAATTGAAATATTATAAGGTAAATAGTATATAATTTTTAGAGTATGAAATAACACAACTTAATGATATGGGTAAGCAGGTAAAAACACTTGGCTTAATGATCATAGTTTAATCTACCAGACCCACATGAGGAAAAGTGAAAACCAAATCGCATGAGGCATTTTCTGACCTCTAGTCATGACCTGTGAACACTGCCTTTCAATACATACATATATGTAAAAATTGTAGAATATAAGTAATAAAACATTTGAATTCCCTAAGTATCAATGATAAATAGAAGACAGTGATATGTTTTAGGATTTTTAAAGAAGTCTGTCAGAAAAATACAACATATTTGACTTGGAGAGAGAAAAATTGCCTTTCTACTTTAAAAAAAAAAAGTTTTCTATTTCAGAGCAACGATACTTGACTCTCCTAATGTGGATCTGTTTGATTACAAATCCAAAGAAAATGTTGTGAAAGCAGTACCTTGTTTGCTTTGGGTTTAGATATTGATGTAAGCTTCACCAGATTGGTGAATACTCTCACAAAGACTTTATATAAGCAAATAACACCAGGAAATGATCCTCTTGAGAAAATCACACAAAGCTGTATTCATAGCAAAATTTGGCTGGAATCAATAAAGTGATTTTTAAAAAGCAAACACTGTTACTATATTTTGGGTAAGCAGATTCTAATTGATCCAAAATAGGAAAAGTCACCATTCTTGCTGTTACAATTACCAACTTTAAAAAGTCAAGAATCTTTGCATGTCACCTCCGGACAAATAGATCCAAGCCTATTACCATGCACAAAACTCAAATCTAAGTGGATCAAAGACCTCAACATAAAATCAGCTATGTTAAACTTGGTAGAAAAGAATTGGCACAGGTGACCACTTTTTAAATATATCTTCAGTAGCACAGCCACTAAGAAAAGGTCCAATAAGTGGGACCTCCTGAAACTGAGAAGTTTCTGTAAGGCCAAGGCCCAGACATAAAGACAAAATGACAGCCTACAGAATGGGAAAAGATTTTCACCAACCCTACAAGTGACAGAGGACTGGTCTCTAAAATATATAAAGAACTCAAGAAACTAAAGCCCAAAGCCCTAAATAACCCAATTAAAAAATGGGATTCATAACTGAAAAGAGATTTTTTTTCAGCAGAAGAATTACAAATGGCCAAAAGGCACTTGAAAAAGTGCTCAACTTCTTCAGCCCTCAGAGAAATGCAAATCAAAACAACTTTGAGTTACCACCTTACACCTGTCAGAATGGCTAAGATAAAATATACAGATGACAGCCTATGCTGGAGAGGTTGCAGAGCAAGGGGAACACTCCTCCATTGTTGGTGGGAGTGTAAGCTTGTTCAGCCACTCTGGAATGCAGTATGGTGGTTTCTCAGAAAACTTGGAATTCATCTCCCAAAGGATCCAGCAATAGGACTACTGGACATATACCCTAAAGATGCACATTCACACTCCAAAAGCATTAGCTCAACTATGTTCATAGCAGCATTATTTGTAATAGCAAGAACCTGGAAACAACCTACATGCCCCTCAACTGAAGACTGGATTAACAAACTATGGTACATTTACACAGTGAAGTACTACTCAACAGTGAGAAAAAATGATATCCTAAAATTTGCAGGCAAATTGATGGATTTGGAGAATATCTTCCTGAGTGAGGTATCACAAACCCAGAAAGATAAGCAGGGATATATTCACTCATTAGTGGACTTTAAACAAAATCATTCTTATGTCATTTAAGGAGGGAAAATCTTAAGCATGACTGTCTTGGATCTTCAGCTTTCCTTACAATGATACTATTTGGAACCAGTATCCATCTGCATTTGGTCTCCTGAAATTCCCCTGAATATACTACTGTGCCATCCACTTCTAAGAATGAAATACAATGAATAAATGAGAAAAAGAAAACTTAAGTGACAGAAATTTTAAAGAGGCACAGAATTCTGGCCTAAACTTCCAGTCAAGTCCAAGAGAGTGAAGAGGTATTATATAAGCAAAGGGGTCAAGGTCATGATGGGGAAACCCACAGAGACAGTTGAGCTACTGGAAGCTCATGGGCTCTGGACTGACAGTTGCAAACCTGCATGGGACTGAACTAGGCACTCTGAATATGGAAGACAGTGTGTGACTTGGACAGACTGTGGGGCCTCTGGCAGTGGGACCAGTATTTATCTCTAATGCATGAACTGGCTTTTTGAAGCCCATTCCCTACAGAGGAATTCCTTGCTCAGCTGTCATATGGTGGATGGTTTTAGTCCTGCCTCAACTGGATATTCAGACTATATTGATTCCCTAGGAAAGTTCGTACCCTCTCTGAGAAGTGGATGAGGGGTAGGGTAAGGAGAAGCTGGGGGCTCTTAGGAGGTGGGAGGGAAGGGGAACTGTGGTGGTATGTAAAATTTAAAAAAAGAAAACCTTTTAAATAAAAAAAGAAAATAATTTGGAACATCTACATCATTTTGAGATGATTTGTTCCAAAGCTTTAATTTAGAATTGACACTTGTGTCATAATGATTTATGACATACTTAGTCTTGTCCCAAGTTTCATAGTCTTCCTAACTCAAAATATTTCTCACACTTTATATTTAAAGAAATTACTGGGATAGCTTTGGTGTTTTAGATCAAATGGGTTTATTAGCAGTCTTTTTATGGATAAGTCATAGAACAATGGAGAAAGACAGTAAAATACTTGAGTGTGTTTGAGAAGCAAATAACAGGAAAACAATAGAGCTAGCTCCAGCAAATACTGTATTGATCCCCTGTGTGTGATCATCCCACAGATGCACTTGATATATCTAATCAAGGAACTTCAGTGATGCCATCTATTGTTCTACTTCAAGACAGGGGGATTCTTTTGTGTCTATTATTCACTCTCACATCACAGGAGAGACTTAGACATATCTGGGAAAGGGAGGTAAAATTACAATGACCTTTAAACATCAGAAGGAGTATTTAGAAAATAATTCTGATTGCCCTTTGATGAAATATACAGTCATCTATAAATTAATCACTGTCTAGATAGATGTACCAGCTAAATATCTGTCTTCTTTATTAACTGACTCTTCAAATGATAACCTCTCTATGTTTTCAATGAGAAGAGAGAAGCAGAAATATGTAGTTTAAAGCAACTCACATTAGACAAAGTTAAAATATTCTGAAAGGATTCTAATGTTGTTAGAATTATAATGTCATTAATAACACAACCATTTAAAATTAAAAAGTTAGAGAGAAAATGTAGCAAGCATCTACATTATAAATGTACTTGAAAACATGAACATGTTGAAGTATTCAGTTTAGTAAGACTGTTAATTAGCAAAATTGACAATTCCCTACATGACCTGCCTAAGGAACTCATCTTGTTTGGGGCATTTATTTCAGTGTCAGCAATGTTATCAGAAATAAAATCAAGGACATAGACAGTCAACTGAGTTGGCTAATTTTACAACTAGTAATACAATGAATTTGTTGAAAATCACAGAAGTAAAATTATTGTAATTGCTTTACCATTCTATTCATTGCTTCTTGCTAATTTTCAAGACAAAATTGCTATCTTGAGTCTTTGAAAAAAAGTACCTATTTAGTTTTGTAATCGGTTGATTTTCACCTTAAAGTCTTCATCACATTTAAATTCCACAAATTTTTATCTGTGCTCATTTCCCATGGTGCTAGCAACTCCCTTTATTCTTCAACCATACCATCTAAACTTTCCATTTATTGGGAGTTTAAGGTGGCTTCCAAATTAGCCACACAATCCTCAATAGCAAAAATTGAAGAAATCATCAGTAAATTAAGAGAAAATCCAAATATTGGTTAAAGTATAAAACATATACATTTATACATTACAGAAGTAAGCCCTGTAAATTTTGAAGAATATCAGGTACACATTTGAACTTGAGCTTTTGAAAAACTAACTGAAAGAAGAAAATTAGATCCCTGACAGCTATGACTCACAACATTTATTTAAGAAAAAGCAAACAAATTACCAAGAATAATATTGCTGCAACTGCTCTTAAATCCAGGGGGAATTGCTACAAAAATGTTATTGACTAATGTTATAGAGGAAACACAGTCTTTTAGAAACCGATCAACACAGAACATAACATTCTGACAGTTAAAAAGATTTCAGAAAAAAAAGGATTCATAAAGGATATTGTGATCCACAATCTAGTCTGATTAACTTTACAACACACTTTGAAATTTTAGAAAAAAATGGAAAAAATGTAACATAGTTCTCTTGTAGTCTATCTTTAACTGATTAATTCCTCATATAAAAAGTGATTTTTTTCTCTTGAATATGTTTGCTGTGCTTATAGTCATATTTTAATTACTTTACATGAACACTTACTATGATAATATAAAGTATTATGGGATAGTATTGTAGATATGATAAAGAAGTTAAGAATAGTGGAGATGGCCTCACCAGAGTCAGGGAACAGGGATAAGAGAGCAGGCCAAGAGTGTTCAAAACTCAGGGGTAGCATGTACTCAGAGACATGAATTTATTTGACAGAAATGTAGTAAATTTATATTAGAACTACAATAGCAACAGCCAAAGTCAAAACTCATATCATACAGAGCTTTGTTCACATAAAATTCATTTTAGATGGCACCCTATCACGGTAAAAACCCGCTGTGAGATATGTTTTAAATGGGGTTTATTTTGTGAAAATCACTTACAAAACAGAGAGGGTTTTAAGAGAAAACGAAGGGATAAGGTTGCAGAGCGCTGGAGCGTTTCTAAGGAAAACTCCTCATCCCCACGCCATACGTCTGAACTCCCATGCCATTGGCCCGAACTGCGCACCCGGTCGGGAACTCTTGCGAGAGAATGCTGGCTTCCTGTCCTGGTCCTCTCCCTCGGAGGTCTACTTCCGGAATCCTTTCCAGTTAACCACGCCCCGCTCTGGTCTCCAGTCCTCTGACGCGATCTTTCACATGTATAGTTCCTGATTTCGCGCTACAGCACCCAATGAATGATTGACTCCCCTGAAGGCTGTTGCACATTCTGCCTGGAAATTGTGCGGCTTTAGATCAGAAGTCAGAAAACAACTAGAAAAAACTAATTGGGAACAATGGAGGGTATTTGGAACAAAAAAACTTTTTTTGATATAGAAACCAAAAGGGTTGAAACTATGATTTAGAGTGAGAAGGCAAGATTTCACTTCTGCACAGTTAATAAAGGAAAAGTAATTTGTTCATTAAAACAATCTTTAGTTTACTTATAAGGTATAATTTTTTATTTTCTACTTAAATGGTACAGGAAGAAAATGAAATATTTTACCCAAATGATAATTTATAATTTTAAATTGGAGATTAAATTGTTCCAATCATTGAGATAATGTTGTTACATGGCTCATCCAAGTACTATGTCTTATTATGGTGACATCCAAAGTCATATTAGTTTGAAAGATAGTCACAATTATCAGTAACTTTGATATGTATAGAAAATCAAGCCTTAAAATTAACTACTGTGTCAGAAACCCAAAGGCCAAGGTTAAGTTCAATAAAAACTTCAAAAACATTGTTCTTAACAGACTGCCACACATGATAGTCAATAGAGTAGCTTTTGTTAGTGCTTATTGTCTATGCTTCCACATAAAAGATTTCAGAGATGCAAAAATGTAAATTTTAAAAAACAAAAAGTTCATATTTTAAGGGAAATGTGTAGTTACTGATAATAATTGGAAAAAAGCAGGTAACATTAAAGATATATCAATATGAGAACATGTTATACTATTGGGTATTGTGTAAAAGTTGAACAACCCTGAATAATTATAAAAGCCACTCACTACAAATCTATGGGCATATATGCACAAATGTCAGGTGTTTGTATCAACTGTAATGATAACTCAGGAGGAAGGAAGAAAACTAAAAGGCAGGTCTCTACGTTTGAGGCCAGTCTGGTCTGTGTAGCAAGAGTTTCTGGATAGCCAGGGACACACAGAGAAACCCTGTCTCAAAACACACACACACACACACACACACACACACACACACACACACACAAATAAATCAATAAATAACCAAACAAACAATAGCAATTTGAATCTTGTAATTCCTAGCAAATATCTTTGAGAACATATCTCTCTTTTTGATACTTTAACATTTATTTTTAATTTTTGAAAATATAATTTATTTAAAAAGTTTTCCATCTCTTTGCGCCCACCCATATACCCATCTCCACTCTTCAAATTTCTTGCTTTTTTAATATTAAATTTATATGCCTATGTATAAAATACATTTATATTTCTATATTTATATGTTTTAATAGAATTTGTTCAATTCATATAATGCTGCCTATATACATGTTTTATGGACTGCCTATTTGGTTCTGTACAACCAATTCGTAAGCTCTTCCCTAAGGAAGATCACCTCATTGTTCCTAGTGTTTCTCAGTTTTCTAGAGTTCTTTGTGGTTGAAGCCTCCTGGACTTCTGTCCATCCAGTTTGCAGTGCATTGCTGTCATACTTGTTTAACTCATATTGGGGCAGTTTTGCTGATAAGACTTAGTGGGTATAGCTTCCGATATTTCAAGAAGGCTTTTAGTTCAGGTAGTTACTCTATTTAATATACAGTTTAATGTTACATATTTATTATTGAGATACTTGTAAATATTCAATAATTGCTATTTTGGGGGTAATAATGCTTAATGATTCTTCAAAAGTAATATGTCTTTCCATAATTAGGTTTATTCATATATGACTAGAAGAAAATATTTCTTCATGGTTACATTTGTCTTCCACTCATTAAATTTGAATGAGTCTGAGAATTCTGCCATCTGTGTTTCCGTGTACATCTAGAGCAATGCTCATGTTAATTCCCCATATCATTTTTTCAGTAGACCCTTTGCCTATTTGGGTTAGTTATAGGAACATCTTAATTTTGTAACACCCTCTATTTACTAAATTATCTCCTGAAGCTACATTTTTGTTGAAGCATATTTTTTTTAATCTTGCTATATAAGATGTTTACAGCTTGTGTTTTTTTTCATGTAGAATATTTTCCTCCTATAGCTGTTGATTTCTATTCCACATTCTACCCTTCACTGGGAATTCTACACATACTCTAATTTTCTCACAAATTTTATTACTCCTTCATTGTTGGTGGGAATGTAAGCTTGTTCAGCCACTGGGGAATGCAGTAAGGCAGTTTCTCAGAAAACTGGGAATCAATCTCCCCAAGGATCCAGCAATACCACTTCTGGGTGTATACCCTAAAGATACACATTCGCACTCCAAAGGCATTAGCTCAACTATGTTCATAGCAGCATTATTCATAATAGCAAGAAACTGGAAACAACCTAGATGCCCCTCAACTGAAGAATGGATTAACAAACTGTGGTACATCTACACAATGGAGTACTACTCAGCAGTAAGAAACAATGATATTCTAAAATTTGTGGGCAAATGGATGTATTTGGAGAATATCCTCCTGAGTGAGGTCTCACAAACCCAGAAAGATAAGCAGGGGATGAACTCACTCATTGTTTAGAGTCACTCTTTAGTGGACTCTAAACAAAACAGCAAAAAGCAAAGTATGTCCAAGCTGCAAGCCATAACCACTGAACAGTTTGGAATTTGATACACCTTGGACTGGCACCTTGGATCCCACTCCCTCTTAGAGGAACATCTGACTCAGTCTTGATGTTGGGGGGAGGAAATTAGATCAGCCAGGAGTGGATGCTGAACTAAGCCATATTGTGACATTGGGACATTGGAACCTTGGGACCTCCTGCCCTTGCTGGGGAGAAATGAGGAAGATGTGGAAAAGAGAGTGTGACTGAATGGAGTGGGAGGGAGAAGAGACCTTGAACAAGGACATACACAGATAGAAAATGTGACTTTATTCATAATAATAAAAAAGACATAAAACCCCAAAGATGCACAGTCACACTCCAAAGGCATTAGCTCAACTATGTTCATAGCAGCATTATTTGTAATAGCAAGAACCTGGAAACAACCTAGATGTCCCTCAATTGAAGAATGGATTAACAAGCTGTGGTACATCTACACAATGGGGAAAACTAGATCTGCCAGGAGTGGAGGCTGAACTAAGCAATATTGGAACAGTGGGACCATGGGACTGCCTGCTGACTGCCCAGGGAGGGGATGGGGAGTTGTGTAGAAGAAAGAATGACCTGATGTGGTGGGAGGGGAAAGGGACCTTGACTAAGGATATACAAGGATAGAAAGTGTGACTTCTTTGTTCATAATAATAGAATAAAAATCAAAAAAAGGAAAAAAAGACACAAAAAAGAAATTTTATTCTTTGTACTTTTTATTTAAATTAGTGCCTTATCTGGAAGATGTTTCTAAGGATTACTCACCATTAGAATATAAGTTTATTTTCTTCTGAAAGAAATAGACTGAATTAAGTTACTTCCAGAAACCATCAATTAAAAATTCTCTTCAGTAATTTAACTCAGTCTATATTCATTCTAATTTACTTGATATTCATTTACCTATTTATTAAATTATTTGTATTAGAGATCACTTCATTTTATAGATCAAGTTTTCTTTATATTTCTTTACAAAACCATACATATTTTTAGGTATAGTATTTTGACAAGATGCATAGATTCATAAGGCAATTATATTTTTACAGCAGGCATAGTTTTAAATGTGTAGATGTTTTGTTTGCTATTTAAATGCCCTTGCAATTAGTTTTCTGCATGATAGTCAAACATATATTACTTAGAGAGGACCAAGAACAAAACACTAAAATATAATAAAAGATTCATTTTAATTGAAAACTATTTTTTATAAAGTATATTCTGATTCTGGATTCTCATTCACCAATTTCTTCCCCACTCAAAATTCAGAATCTTTCTCTCATGATCTCAGTATAATGAAAAACAGGCATTTAAATAATGATAATAATATAAAATAAAATAAGAATATGACAAACCAGAAAACAAAGAGTCAAAAAAATCACAAGAAAAATGATGTAGATGCAGAGAAACACACATTTGCACATACAGAAATCCAATAAATACAGAAAGCTGGCAACCATAATATATATGCAAAGGACCTGCAAGGTAAGAAAACATATAACTCTGACAAATCATATGAGATTAAAAACCTCCAATGATGCCATTTATTTCATGTGTATTTGCAACTAATGCTGGGCATGGAACCTGGCTTTAATAATGTTTTATATGCTAGGTGAGAATCCATTGAAGGAAATTAATTTCTCATTGTAAGCAGTTGTCAATTGAAGATGCCTTCTGGATTAGAAATGGGAGCTTATGTCTACTTCCTCACTCAGTGACTGGACCTCATCTGGTATGGACTTGTGCAGGCCCTGGGCCTGCTGACAATTGCTGTGAGTTCATATGTGCTTTTTTTCCCCACAAAGACACACATAATATTTATGTAATTTTCCTTGTAGTTACATATTTACAATACTTATAAATGTGTTTCTAAATATATAGACAGATACTAATCTCTCTCTGTATAGATAGATACATGTAAACATTCATCACCCCATTGTTTCTGTTTATATGTGATCTTTGACTAAAATATTAAAGCATTTCCAGTCATTTTGAAGTTTAAAAGGCACTAAAAAGAGAATCTCTATTGCCTTGAGTGGAACCTAGCAGTGAGATTTGGTGGTCCCTGAAGAGTATGTTTGGAGGTTGAAGACAGGAGGTCATACTCTGATTAGAGACATCATCTGTTAGTTTTTTGCACGTGGCTTGTGAATGGAATCTCAACACCGGAAGTACCACACTAGAGTTTATTACAGCAGGGAGCAGAGATAGGGGCAGAAGGGAGCAGAGAGAAGGGGATGGGGTAGAAGGGGCGGGCACTCGTGTGAGCCCATTCTTTAAAAGGGTGGGCGGGCCCATGTTTGCATCACCATACCCAGAGGGATGATTGACAATTACATTCCAGGTGAATGCAAGCTTTGGAAATCCTTACAGCATCCACTTCTCTTCCATCTACTCTAGAGGCCTTGTGTCCTTGATGTCCATCATACATCCCAACTCTTACTTACAATCTTTCTATCTCTTCTTTCACAGAGTTCCCTGAACCCTGAGATTAGGCAATTGATGGAGAAATCCCATTCTGGATGGAGTTTTTCAAGGTGTTTTATTCTTTATAGACTATACAGTTGTGCATCTCTGTTTTTGTTCTTATTTACTATATAAGGACGCTTCTATGACAATGGCTGAATAAGAGACTAGTCTATGAATATAGCAGAATGTTATTAGAAGTAATTTTGTTGCTAAGTTATTTTACCAGAAAAGTAATATTTAGTTTTTCCTAGGTTCATGATCTATCTAGTCTTGGGGTCTTAGTCACCTGAGTACTGTCAGGAATAGGTTTTACCTCAAAGAGTTGCCATTAAATCTGATCAAATATTGGTTGATACACCCATAAAATTTGTGCCACTATTGCACTAACACATCTTGCACGTAAGTCACCATTGTAGATAGAAAGGTTTGTAACTGGGTTGGTGTTTACCTTTCTTTCTTGGTAGCATGCAGGAGTAGTCTACAGCATCAATGACACTAGTGAATAGGAGGGAAAGCTTCAGGTAGCCACTCACTTGAGTTCTCCATGTGTAATGAGTTGTGTAGCTATTATCTTTAGCAATGAGTTTGTACTATCAGTTTGTGGAGAGAAAGTAATAGCCTTGGCAATTGTCTGGGCTCTTTGGGAAGTTTTCACATTGTATCTTTGGTCAACAACTCAACTATATGTAACCCATTCCTAGAACTGGAAGTTTCATTTGGTAGTGAGAGTTGTCTAGTTGGGTCTCTGTCTTTCTCATTGTTGGATGGTTTCATTTATATCACCTTCATATATTTTAAGAAGCTTCTCTCTGAGGTTGCCTTAGGAGTCCCCAAATAGACTTAAGTTTTATGTTTCACTCCATATATCCTCCCACCCCCATCAACACTATTTATTCTATTTTTCGGTCATCTTCTCTAATCCGTCTTAATATTTATAATACCTACCAAATTGACAATAACTTTAGAAAGCATCTATGTGATCTATAATCAAGTAATATCCCAAGTATGAGCATATAGAAATGATAGTGGAAAACATAAGAGTTGGGAAGATATGTCTATACAATAGCTATCAGGCAAGTGAAGGGATGCTCAGAAAAATAAGGCCATAAAAAGGATTTAAATATAAATAAGTAGATAAATAGATAGATAGATAGATAAGATAGTTTCTTTCAGAATTGCAAAAAAAGATTAAGGTCTACGAATAAACTGATGGAAAAATGTTTTGAAAAGCCCTGATATTGAAACTAATAATAAAAGCCTACAAGCTTCTAGACTCAAGGGTAACATTATTAACAGCAGATAAATAACTGAACTAGCATCAACTTTATATCTATATACTGGAATTTATAAGATAATCAGATAAAGAGCACTGAGATAAAATAAATACACTCACTGCAAGCTAACTTCCAACAAAATTATATTGGTGGGAGTTATCAGATAAAAAGAGCTTCATCTTTCCTACGAAATGGAATTATAAGCAGTAGAACACCCTCCCACTTGCAAAAAATAATACAAAAAATAAGTTAATAAATGTAAATCCCTTTAAGGTAGGAGGAAGCCATTGAGACAGTTGCAACTAGAAAGGCTGATTCATGAACAAGGATATCTGGAGAAGATGGATTGACTTATTCAGTAGCTTTAACCTGCATTTGTTTGCATACATGTTTGCTAAGGAGACTGAGATGCTATTCTTTGCACTTGTGGATGAATGCGCACAGTGAGGAGAGAAAGCAAAGGTATAACCTTTCTCCCAAGGCAGTGGTTGAATTCTGGGAGTAAGCAACATAGAGAAAATGTTTAAATGTAAAAAAAAAATGAGGTCTCTACAAAGAAGTGTGTCCCTTTCAATAATTAGTGTATCACCTCTCAGAAGGTGAAGAGAAGACAATATTCCAGAAGAATGGAAACTCAAGGAGACTCTACGACTCTAGGAATAATCTGAAATTTTACATAACAGTAAGTCCTCTATCCCTTAGTCTTGAATGACTTAAGTTTATTTCAGACACATATCTATAGCACAAAAGCCAAACATTCTCCATAGGAATTTCTGATAATTAATAATTTTCATACTCAAGAAAAACTGAATAGACCTAATAAAATACTGAAGATCAAAACTAAAATTTCACATTTTTAAAAAGAAATGAAATTGAACCTACTGATGATCTTTGCATACAGATTGTCTGATGAGAGCCTCAAAATATATGATTAACATGTCTGAGAGCATAAAGACTAAAGTAAATGTACAAAAACATAATTGAGAATTGCAGAGAAATGTAATTGTATATAAAATTCAAATTGCAAAACTGTAAATATAGCATCCAAAAATAGGAATTCAGACACTATATTACTCAAATCCTGTGTGGAAAATTCAAAAAAATATTCCTGAAGAATCAAAAGACCACAAGCTGCTAAGTAATTTGTATTTTAAATTCAACAGAGTAGTCGTTCTTGGCCATTTCATCCCCATCACTCACAGCTATTTGCATCATTATATGCACAAGTCTTGCTAAATGTAATGCAAAACTGTTACCAGAACAAGAAATAATTTAGAGTGGGAGATAGGGATGATTATCCAAGCTACTTGGCAAATGTCATTTAACCAAGAGAGGAATGTCATGGAATTTCAGCCTAAACACACTGATGTCTCCAATGTATGAGTATATGACCATCTGTGAGGAAAAAATCGCATGAATTGCAACATTAAACACTGAAGAGACATATGTGTATGTGTATTACATAAAAGACATTTCCAAAATAGAAATTGCTTTAGATACTCAAAATTATGCTTAGTCTATCCACTTGCTGGCTGGTGAACTGGTAGAAGAAAATCTTCCAAATCTTTTTAGTAATTTTCCTTTCATGTATTTCATATATATTCCATCTTACAATAAATAGTATGTAACACAATTATTAATATCATAATGACATTTAAGTTTAGAGATGTCTTGACTACCTTAAATAACTCTTAAACTTAAATCATGCAGTGCTAGTTTCTTTTGTAGTTGTTAATTTTTTTTTGCTTTTGCTTTTATGTATATCTTTTCTGGTTGAGTTACTTTGATTAGTATGCCTTCAGTTGTTATGAGATATTACATGTAGTATGTGATAAAATCTTTTTTCAATGGAAATCTGAAAACTATTCCATTGTATACCAAGATGTATACCACATTTTGTTTATCAATTCATTTATTGATGGATCCTCTTTCTTATTTCTGAATCATAAATACTTGTACTATGAACAAGAATGTTAATCACCTTCTTGAAATTCACTGTCTATCATTGAAAGTATCCAGAAGTAAGATTGGTGAATCTTACTTAAGGAACATTCATTTTGCTTTCTACAGTCATAGCAACATTTGACAATTTTACAAAAACAGGGCAACAGAGCACAAGCATTTATATTTATCTCCATCCGCATCAACACTTTTTATTTTCTATTACTGTGATAGAAGCTATACTATTGTATGTGCTACAGTGTTTGACCAATTTTTGATTTGTATTTCTTCTATTCCTAGTAATATAATGCATCTACTTCATGTTATTGCTCAGTTCTGTCTTGTTTTAAAGTAGAAAGATATAGTGACCGCTCTTTAATCAGGTTAGTTGGTAATCTGATTGTTGGATTGCTTTAGTTTTTGTTTTTCTTGGACAACATGGATAGCATTTTTTATTTTCTGGTTTAAACATTAAACATGTGTTATTAGTTTTATATACTAGTTATTAACCTTGCATCATATATATAATACACAGATTTCTTCCTATTCTATAACATGAGTTTTTATGCTATTGATTTTATCCCTTGATACACAACATTTTCTAAGTTGTATAGATTTGTTTGCCTCTGCTTTAAATCACTGCCAATTTGTATCTGAAAGATTTTTCCTATATATTTTTTTTGAAATTGCTATACTTTGAATTATTTCATGTAGGGATTTAATGCATCATAATAATTTTTTGGTTAATATTTAAGATGGTCTACCTACCTATGTAGATATGATATTCTGCTTTTAATGCCCTTATTGAAGATGTTATGTTTTTCTATTGAATAATTTTGGCATATTTAGTAAAAATAATTTTGTATTTTTGAAGGTTTTTATCTAAATCATTAATGAAGCTTTTAATAAGTATATGTACTTTCAGACATTCCATACTGTTTCAGTGGCTTTTATTTTGTATGATGTCTAAAAATTTGTAAAATGTTAGCCATTTAGTTTTTTCTTGAAAAATTTGTTTGGGTTACTAAGCACCAGAGAATTCATATTAAGTTAGTATTTTTTTTTCTGTTTACAACAAAAGATGGTGTTGGAACTTTATATAGGAATCTGTATTTACCCTCTGTTGATATAATGACTATTTTAACAATATGATGTCTTCCAAATAATAAAAAAATGATGCCTCCATCTGTCCACGTCTTTCACTGCCTTGGTTACAATTATCACTAGAGTTTTGTTTTTCATTGATAATACTATATGAGGAATTATTTTCTTTATTTCTGTTCAGATTTTCATTGTAAGTGTAGAGAAAGATAGCAGATAATGTATCCTGATTTTTCTGAATCAATATATCAGTTTTAACATGTTTTTGTTTATTGACTACATCATCTACAGAAGAGTAATTTTGCCTCTTTTCCAATTTGTATGCCTTTTCTTTCTTTTCTTAGCCATTTTCCCCTGCCTTCTTAACAGGGGCTAGTGTCATATGTTTCTTCTGAATTCTGGGCTTCATTTACTATTTGGTATCTGATAATGCATTGCTATGTGTGTTAAATATGCTAATAATCTCATTAGGCAAATCCTTGAATTAATATAGCCTACTTTGGCCATTAAATGTAGTTTTATATTCAACATGGTAGATGGCGCAACAGAAATATTATTGTCTAGATCTTAAATATTTCCCACAAAGTCAATACCAAGGTCTTGCCACCAGCCTGTGATGTCATTCAAAAGAAGTAGAAACAGGATTTGGAGTAAAGAAAGGAAGTGAAGGCATCAGGGATGTGCCTTTGAGGGAATATTGAAATACTAGTCTCTTTTTTTCTTATTCTGCTTTGCTGACTAACATGAGGTAAACAATTCTCCACCACCAAACTCATGTCATGAAACAACCTAGCCTACAGCAAAGGACCAACCAAACTCAGTCCTTCTCTGTGGAAGTTCATGCTTTAAGACTCATTGTCATAGCCATTTAAAGCTAAACAAAGACTACAAGTAAGTAAAGTCCTACTTTCTATTAAAGAATTGCAATACTTTGTAAAATTATTTATTAAATTTTTTTGTTTCAAAATTTTAAAATTATTTTATGTATCATTAAGCTGGTGTGGGTGCTGGGTACCTATAATCTCATCACTCAGGAGACTGAAGCAATGAGATTAAGAATTTGAGGCTACTGTAGATTACATCAAAACAAAAACAACAATTTATTATGCAAAACACAAAAATGTATGGAATTTTTGTTTCTTTTTATTTATTTATTTATTTTTATAGAATAATGTCTCTTTTTTATCTATGTATCCCTTGTTCCAGCTCCCATTGCCTCCTAGTCAGTCTTCAGCCTTCCTCCTCCTCATCACCCCCATGCCCTCCCCAGAAAGGGCAACAGGTCCCAAGATGGATTAGCTCAGCATCCACCTCAAGCAAGTCTGATTTCCTCATCCTAATATCCAGACTGGGTTAGGTGATCCTCTGGAAGGAATGGGCTCCAATGTTCCAGTCCATGCATAGAAGCACAGTCTGAATCCTCCCCTTGAGGATCCACATATTGTCCATGTCAGTGAACAGTTACCTATCCTTGGAGGGCTTAGTTCCTTTTAAAAATAATTCCCAGGTGGCTGTTCTTGATTCAGTGAGCTCATCAGAGCTCCAGCCAGCCATCACTGTGAGAAGTTTCCTCATAGTCCCTACTCCCTTGCTCATATAGTGTCTCCTCCCCCACTCTCAGCTGGACCAGGAGCTCAGCCCAGTGTTCAGCCATATATCTGCCTCTACCTCTATTCATTTTGGATGTAAGTTCTGTGATGGCATTTAGAATGACTATACATTTAATAATAGAGAAAGTCAAGACTAGGAAACACCTTCACTATTGGTTGAAGACTTTGCCAGGGACATTCTGTGAGTTCTTGGAAGTTACACTAGCCCCCAGTCTTTTTCCAATCCCACATTGGCTTCCTTTATTAAGATCTTCATCTCTTTTTTTTCTCCCTCCCTGTTGCTCCTCTCACTCAATCATCTTCTTCTCTTATAATTTGTTCCCACACCTTGGTTGCAACCCCTTATGCTCCCAAGTAGCTAGGAAGATCTTTTCTATTTTTTCTTCCTAGGGGATAGCCAACATTAAAATAAATGGACTTGTTCTACCTTTTAAAATAAGTTACTCATTTAAAAATTCAGTTACATGTTGAATCTTCATATTTCTAGACATCACTGACTTCACGCCATTGTCATTAACTGACTTACTCTCATCTTAAAGTTTATTTTAGTTTGAAAATGTAAGCAAGAGGTTTGAAAATATACTGTACAAGGTTTTTCAGGACTTATTAAATTATTTTATCAAAGTTATTTCACAGAGGGTCTTAGATAAGGAACTTTGTGCCTATTTTTACTTAGAAGTAGCTTTTCTGTGACTAAATTATTATCCACTACTTTTGATAACATAACAGTACATTGTACAGTATTCAACTTTTTCACATGCACATTTCCTTATAATATCCCTACAAAGTACATATAGTTCTAAGACTTGATTTTATTCCATTTACAAAATAGTAAGTAACCAATTACTCTTTATGGATTCTAGCAAAAGGCAAAACATCCTGAGCCAGAAATCAAGTTTCTTTTTCACAGAACAACAAACCATGTGTTTGTCTTGCCCTTCTTTTCCTCTAAGTCTCTTGAGAGTGATGTGATATGGCTTCAATAGACGTTGTAAGGGTTCTGGGACACAGCCAAGTAACAGGAGCCTATTGAATTTTTAGCAAGCAATAAGCAAGCATGTTCTTTTCCAATGAAACGAATAATTATTTCATCTCCAAGGTCACTAAGCAGATGAACAACTCTCAAAACTAGCCCACGGACATGTCAGATCCCGCAGGTTCTGCTTTTACACAAAGGGATTTAGCATTGCTTTAACACATAAAAGGAAAGAACTTGCCAGCATAGAGTGATGAATAGTTTATGCACCTTTTGTTTGATTTGTTACTGTTCTTTGGTTCAGGTAATTTTCAAAATTTATAGTGAAGACATTAGGGATAGTTGCATAATGGAGTTACCTTGTAGATAGTGGACTCAGGACTAGCGTCATTAACAAATGGACCTGGAACATGAACCCAACTTGACATCACAGATGGTTGCAAGGCAGGATGTCTTTGACTGGAGCTTAAATTTGGGAGAAATGGAAAGTTTTAACCATGAGCATGAGTCAAATGTAATTCAGCATTTCAAATCTCATTACTAGTATAACCCAGGAACCCCCATTATGATGCCTTTTTATTTCAAACAGAAACAAACAAAGTAATTCTAGGAAACCACACCCTCAATTAGATGCCACAGAATTATTCACACTGGATTCCTGAGGCATATCAGAACATCTATGGAAATTCTCAAGAAAATAATGGAGTGATGTATCATAAATGTAAAAGACCAGAAACATAACAATAAATTCAATAAACATAATCATCAGATAGTGAAATTATTTAAATGCAAGAGTTTAAGAAATAAATAATGCTAACAGTATTCTACCAAAGTAATAGATTGGTGACTAGCCCAATGGTCATCAGAGACTGACAGAAAAGATGCAGAGATCCACAGCCAGTCATTAAGCTTAGTTTATGAATCCTGCTAAAGAGAGCAAGGAAGGATTGTACAAGCCAGAAGGGTCAAGGATATCACAAGAAAACCCACAGAAACAACAAACCTGGTATCAGAGGGACTCACAGAGTCTAAACCAAAAATCAGAGCGCTTTCATGGGACCGGCCCACATACTCTATGTAAATATATGTATATATAAATATATATATATATATATATATATATATATGACAGCTGTGTAGCTTGAGCTACTTGTGGGACTCATAAAAGTAGGAGAAGGGGCTTTGTCTGGCTTTTAGAAAACAATCATTCATATTGAGTTACCTTGCCCTGCTTTAGTATAAAGGGAGGTACTTAGCCTCACTGCAACTTGATAAGCAAGCTTTGTTGATGCCCCTTGCTGAACAGACACAGAGGAATGGATTGGAGGAGGGGAAGAAATGGAGGAGAGGAGGGAAAAACTGTAGTCAGAAAAAACTGTAATCCCTGCTAAGGGAACTCCCACGGCCACCCCACATCCAACTGCTCAAACAGAAGGATTGAAGATTTGAAATGCAGTCCCATGCTCAGAGCAGAGGTAGAGATTGAGCAGACCTTCTATTCAGAGGTGACAAGAGACACACAAGCCTGTCTGCCACAACTGACCAGGACCCACCTAATCATGAACCACTAAAGACAGGGGCAGATGTCAGTGCAAAAAATTACATAATAATACAAAGAACAACATGATAACTCCAGAAGAGAGCGGCAATCTTACAAATACAAGACCTGAACTGAGCAATGAAGAGGAAACAGAAGGAAGCAACACCAAAAATTCCTTTATGATGATCATCGAAGCTCTCAAAGAAGATATGAAAAATTGCCTTACTGAAATAGAAGAAAATACAAAAAAAATTGGAAGAGATGAACAAATCTATGAAAGAAAACCAAGAAAAAGTAAACCAAAAAATGAAAGAAACATGCCAGGAACTAAAAACTGAAATAGAAGCAATAAAAAAGGCACAAAATGAGGCAGAGATGGAAATAGAAAACCTGAAGAAAAAAGCTGGAACCACAGATACAAGCATAACAAACAGAATTCAAGAGATGGAAGATAGAATCTCTGAAGTGGAAGACTCAGTAGCTCAAATAGATATATCAGTCAAAGAAAATAATAAAACGAAAAAATCCATAACTCAAAATGTTCAGGAAATCTGGGACACCATGAAAAGACCTAATATGAGAATAATAGGAATAGAAGAAGGAAAAGAATACCAGCTCAAAAGCACAGATAATGTTTTCAATATAATCATAGAAGAAAACTTCCCTAACTTGATGAAGGAAATGCCTATAAAGATACAAGAAGCTTACAGAACACCAAATAGATATGATCCCCCAAAAAGTCAGCGTGCCACATTATAATCAAGCCACAAAACATACAGAACAAAGAAAAAAATTTAAGAGCTGCAAACAAAAAGGGCCAACTTACATATAAAGGCAGACCCATCAGAATAACAACTGACTATTCTATGGAAACGATGAAAGCTAGAAGGGCTTGGTCAGAAGTTATACAGATGCTAAAAGAACATAGCTGCCAAACTACAATACTATACCCTGCAAAATTATCAATCACCATAGATGGAGTAAACAAGATATTTCATGACAAAGTCAGATTGAAACAATATTTATCTACCAATCCAGTGCTACAGAGAGTATTAGAGGGAAAACTCTAACCTAAGGATCCCAGATACACCCATGAAACCACACATAATCAATAATTCCACAGAAGAATACTCCAGAAAAAGGAAATACAAACAAGTTGCCACCAAAAATGGCAGGAAATATCAATCAACGGTCACTAATATCCCTTAATATAAATGGACTCAACTCTCCTATAAAACCTCACCACTAACAAGATGGGCACAACAACAGAAGCCATCCTTCTGTTGCCTACAAAAAACACACCTCAACAACAAAGACAGACACAGGTTTAGAGTAAAGGGTTGGGAAAAGATTTTCCAGTCAAATGGTCCTAAGAAACAAGCAAGGGTGGCAATCCTAATATCTAACAAAGTAAAGTAGACTTTAAGCTAAAACCAATTAAAAGGGACCAAGATGGTCACTACTTATTCATCACACGAAAAACTGGTCACGAGGAGATTACAATCCTGAATATTTATGCCCCTAATATAAGGGAACCGACTTATGTAAAAGAAACACTGCTAAAGCTTGAATCCCACATCAATTCTTACACCTAATTGTGGGAGATGTCAATACCCCACTTTCAACCCTAGATAGGTCAACCAGACAGAAACTCAACAGAGAAATAAGGAGTCTAAAAGAGGTTATGATGCAAATGGATTTAATAGATAGCTACAGAAGCTTCTACCCAAATGCCAAGGGATATACATATTTCTCAGCTCCTCATGGAACTTTCTCCAAAATTGACCACATAATTGGTCATATAGCAAATATCAACAGATACAAAAAAGTGGAAATAATCCCTTGTAACATATCAGACCACCAGAGCCGAAAGTTAGAGTTCAACAACATCAAAACTAAACGAAAGCCTACCAACTCATGGAAACTAAGCATCACTCATCTGAACCATCTCTGGGTCAAGGAAGAAATTAAGAAAGACATAAAAGTGTTTCTGGAATTTAATGAAAATGAATCCACAACGTATTCAAACTTATGGGACACAATGAAAGCAGTCTTAAGAGGAAAATACATAGTGTGAGATGCCGACATGAAAAACCTAGAGAAATCCCACACTAGAGACCTAACAGCTCAGCTGAAAGCCTTAGAACAATTAGAAGTAAACTCACCTAGAAGGAGTAGATGGCAGGAAATAATCAAACTTAGAACTGAAATCAATACAACTGAAACAAAAAGAACAATACAAAGAATCAATGAATCTAAGAGTAGATTCTTTGAGAAAGTTAACAAGATAGATAATCCCTTAGCCAAACTAATCAAAAAACAGAGAGAGAGTATTCAAATCAACAAAATCAGAAATCAAAAGGGGCACATAACAACAGACCCTCAAAAAATCCAAAGAATTATCAGATCATACTTGGAAAATCTGTATTCTACAAAAATGGAAAACTTAGAAGAAAATGACAGCTTTCTCAACAGGTACCATCTACCAAAATTAAATGAAGATCAGGTAAATTACCTAAACAGGCCTATAACCCTTAAGGAAATTGAAGCTGTCATTAAAAGCCTTCCCCAAAATAAAAGCCCTACTCCAGATGGTTTCAGTGCCAAATTCTACTAGACATTCAAAGAAGAATTACTACCGTTACTCCTCAAAATATTTCACACAGTGGAAACTGAAGGAATATTGTCAAATTCCTTTTATGAGGCCACAATTACCCTAATACCCAAGCCACTCAAAGACACAACAAAGAAGGAGAATTACATACCAATTTCCCTCATGAATATTGATGCGAAAATTCTCAACAAAATTTTAACAAACCTTATACAACAATGTATAAAAAATACCATCCACCATGATCAAGTAGGCTTCATCCCAGAAATGCAGGGCTGGTTTAACATACAAAAAACTGTAAACGTTATCCATCATATAAACAAACTAAAGGAACAAAACCACATGATCATATCCTTAGATGCTGAAAAAGCCTTTGACACAGTCCAACACTCCTTTATGATTAAAGCCCTGGAGAGATCAGGAATACAGAGAGAATACCTAAATACAATGAAGGCGATTTACAAGAAGTCGACAGCCAGCATCAAACTTAATGGAGAAAAACTCAAAGCAATCCCACTAAAGTCAGGAACTAGACAAGGATGTCCTCTCTCCCCTTATCTATTCAATATAGTTCTCATGTTTTAGCTAAAGCAAAAAGAGATTAAGGGAATCAAATTGGAAAGGAAGAAGTGAAGCTATCTCTATTTGCAGATGATATGATTGTATACATAAGTGACCCACAAAATTCTTCCAAGGAACTGCTACAGCTGATAAACACCTTCAGCAATGTAGCAGGATACAAGATTAACACAAAGAAATCAGTAGCCCTTCTATACACTAAAGATAGAAGAGCTGAAAAAGAAATAAAGGGAACATTACCCTTCATAATAGCTGCAAATAATATTAAATACCTTGGAGTAACTATAACCAAAGAAGTAACAGACCTATTTGACAAAAATTTTAAACCACTGAAGAAAGAAATTGAAGGGGATATCAGAAAATGGAATGCTCTCCCATGTTCCTGGATAGGCAGGATCAACACAGTAAAAATGGCAACTCTACCAAAGGCAATCTACAGATTCAATGAACTGCCCATCAAAATCCCGACACAATATTTTTTGGACCTTGAAAGAACAATACCCAATTTTATTTGGAATAACAGGAAAGCCAGGATTGCCAAAACAATTTTACTCAACAAAAGATCCTCAGGAGGCATCATCATCCCTGACTTCAAGTTATACTACTGAGCTACAGTAATAAAAACAGCCTGGCACTGGCATAAAACCAGACTTGCGGATCAATGGAATATAATTGAGGATCCAGATATTAACCCAAAATCCTATGAACACCTGATCTTTGACAAAGAGGCCCAAAACATTCAATGGAAAAAAAGATAGTATATTTAAGAAATGGTGTTGGCATAGCTGGATGGAAGTGTGTAGAAAAATGCAAATAGATCCAAGCCTGTCACCCTGCACAAAACTCAAATCCAAGTGGATCAAATACTTCAACTTAAACCCAGCCACTTTAAACTTGATAGAAATGAAAGTGGGAAATACACTTCTATGAATTGGCACAGACGACCACTTCCTAAATATAATACCAGTGTCACAGACACTAAGACCAACAATCAATAAGTGGGATCTCCTGAAGCTAAGAAGCTTCTGTAAAGCCAAGGACACTGTCAATAGCACAAAACTACAGCCTACAGAATGGGAAAATATTTTCACCAACCCTGCAAGTGATAGAGGACTGATCTCTTAGATATATAAAGAACTCAAGAATCTAGAGCCCAAAACCTTGAATAATGCAATCAAAAATGAGGTTCAGATCTAAAAAGGGAATTCTCACCTGAAGAATTACAAATGACCAAAAGGCCCTTGAAAAAGTGCTCAATTTCTTCAGCCCTCAGAGAAATGCAAATCAAAACAACTTTGAGTTACCACCTTACACCTGTCAGAATGGCTAAGATAAAATATACAGATGACAGCCTATGCTGTAGAGGTTACAGAGCAAGGGGAACACTCCTCCATTGTTGGTGGGAGTGTAAGCTTGTTCAGCCACTCTGGAACACAGTATGGTAGTTTCTCAGAAAACTGAGAATCAATCTCCCCAAGGACCCAGCAATACCACTTCTGGGTGTATACCCTAAAGATGCACAGTCACATTCCAAAGGCATTAGCTCAACTATGTTTATAGCAGCATTATTTGTAATAGCAAGAACCTGGAAACAACCTAGATGTCTCTCAACTGAAGAATGGATTAATAAACTGTGGTACATCTACACAATGGAGTACTATTCAGCAGTAAGAAAAAATGATATCTTAAAATTTTCAGGCAAGTGGATGGACTCGGAGAATATCCTCCTGAGTGAGGTATCACAAACTCAGAAAGATAAGCAGGGGATGTACTCATTCACTATTATACTCTAAACAAACAAACAAACAAACAAGAAAAAAGCAAAGCATGCCCAGGCTGCAAACCACAACCACTGAACAGCTTGAGATCAGAAATACCCTGGACAGACTCCTTGGATCCCATTCCCTATAGAGGATCACCTGACTCACTCTTGAGGGAGGGGGGACAAAACTGGATCTGCCAGAAGTGGAGACTGAACTAGCAATATTGGGTCAGTGAGACCATGGGACTGCCTGCTGCCTATCCAGAGAGGGGATGGGGAATTTTGGAGAAGAACGAATGACCTGATGTGGTGGGAGGGGGAAGGGACCTTGAATAAGGATATACAAGGATAGAAAGTGTGACTTCTTTGTTCATAATAATAATAATATTAAAATAAAAATAAGTAAAATAAAAAAAGAAAACCTATACCGTGAAAGGACAGAACCCACTCCTGCGATTTGTTTGACTCTACAAGCATAAGGCTGTGGTATGCATCAACACACACATGTACACACACACACATGACACACACGCACACAATCAATTATTCAATAAGTAACAATGTTAATATAATAATAATAATAAAGAGGTAACCAGAGAGGAAAAATGTGTTTTATGTGTAACAGGAAAAAAAATTAATGTTCATTAGCAAAAAAAAATTAGGTACCAGAAAACAATATTTTATTTTCAAATAGCTGAGGTAAAACAATTTTCAAACAATTTTTTCCAATATTTGATTATTTAAAACTGAGATAAATAAGTAAAAATGATTTCGTATTGTTACTCCAGGGAGAGGAGAATGAGAAGAAAATGAGATCCAATGGAATGTCATATGTCTCTCAACTTAGTATTCCTTCATCAAACAAGTGTTTTCAATAACTGTATTCTAGATATTTTTCTAGCCCCTGGGATTATAATACCTCAAGGAGCAATAGTATCTCTTTTATAGTATTTGAAATTCAATTTCACTGGGTAATTATAATGTTCATTATTCTAATAATTTATGTCCTTTTAAAACATAGTTCAAAACTATACCCTTCATTTATCTCTTTACTTTTATACCTATCTCATACTCATCAATCATAAAGTTTAATAATCTGGTTCAATTCCTGTTTTTTTTAAGTACTAAACTCTACTCAATTTCTTAGATCTATAGATTGAAGTCAGTTATTGTCTTCTCAACCTTCTGTAAACACTTATTAAACTGTGCTTATTTTTGTCCAGTTATGCCGATTTACATTCATCTAAGTACATGAATGTCTATGCTTAATCATTACTATAATTTTGCACACTTCAATTTGGCACTAAGAATGGACAAAAGCATTTTCAAAGCCACTCATCAGTTTTGGTATACATAGAGAGAATCCTAAATGGAGAGCACAAGTAAAATCAGCTCACACCTGAAGGGCTAATTTACAAAGTGCTAACAAATTAAAAACAGGATGTGACTGTATATTTATAATGTCTAGAGCAAGAAAGTGTTCTTGGTTCATAACCATCTATCATTCATTATTTCCAAGTCTTACATCCATGTGACACCAACTTCATACTTTCCAGGGGGACAACAATAACTATAACCTGTCTAAATCTGTCATCAATGCTACTAAATGACAAGCATGAAAATTGCACAACTCATGTAACTATGTGTCTAGCAATCTTTAAAATACTATGTTTCCAGAAGAACAACCCAAAGTTGTCTTTCTTTGTATTGAAAGGGGAATCTGAGGACTAGATGAAGGGCTTTATTCATGCAGCACATGCCTCTGGCTTTTTGGCAGTAATGTACTCTGAGTCACAGTGTAGGGTGATGGAGCTAAATGACACTGGGGTGATAGTTATGCAGAAACCCTCATTAGGAAACTAGGAACATTAGGAAACTCTGAAAGTTGTCAAGGGGGTGAGACTGGGTCGATCTGATGACTGTTACTCCTGTGCTGTACTTGGAACTCTGCTTTTTATCAGCAACTTTATTGCATATTGACTCTCACAAATAATTTACAAGAAAAAGGAATTGTCTCATTATCAGGGGTAGGAAAATGCAGGAAAAGATATAATTCTACTACCAGAAAGCTGATCCTTCTGTAAAATGTGAAATATTCTCTAATGCTATATTAAAACTAACTTAAAATAAAGAGTGAATACTAAAATAAACCTGTATCTACCCTTACAGATAATGACAGTACCTGGGAATGGTCATATCAGAAACTTGTCAGAGACTTAACTGGAGCCAAACAAAACAGAAATGTAAAGATACAACAGGTTTCGTTACTCATTTTCATCATGTTTACAAGGACAGCTTGTGTGAAACCAATTATGTTTGTGTATTCAGGTATAGATCTATACATTTTCTGGCCTTGGTTCTAAGTACTTAGGCAAATGCTTATATTCTCTTCATTCCACACTATGGGATGTTTACAATAAAAAGCCAACAGAATTTTTTCATACTTATTCTGTTAACCATTTCTCTTGTCACCTAACAGAGAAAAGTTAATGGAGGGAGATTTATGCTTGCTCACAGACTCACAAAGAGTAACCTTTCCAGGTGGGAAAGAATGCAAGGAAAATTCCTGATGTATATTTGTAGAACTCCACAGATGATAGCTAGATGAGAGCACACAAAAAGTGAGGGTAATATGCCCCCAAGGACCTACCACTACAGATCTACTTCCTCCAGCTTGCTCCAACTTCTTAGAGGTCTACTGCCTCCCACAACAGCCCCATTAGCTAGGGACCAAGTGCTCAAACAAATGGGCCTATGGGGAGACATTTCAGACATACACCATAACACTGTCCCTGGTTCCCAGACATTCAGGCCATCTCACGGTGTAAAATGTATTCAGTCTAAGTTCAAAGGACCCTATAATCTTAGGAGTTTTTTTTTTAAAGCCCAAGGTGTCCTCTGACATTCAGAGAAACTTATAGTCATGAACACCTATAAACTAAACTAAAATTAAATTAAACACATTAAATCTAATAGAGAATGACACATGATAAACATTTTTATTCCAAAAGAGAAGAATAAGAGAATAATTGAAAACTGAATCAAGAAAAGGTTGAAACTCAGCAAGGAAAGAAATGTCTGACATCATTAGCGTTTGGTAGCATCATGCAGGCTTACCTGTACTGCTCTGCCTCCTCCAGTCCACATGGGCTCGCTCTTGGGTCACCTTCACTTGATGACTACAGCTTATCAGCAACCTGGCAGCCCAGGGCCTCCACTACAACTCTGTCTTCATGTTTCAATTATGCTAGAGCCTTTCTTGCCCTCTGGAATTTTACAAGAATAACTTCTACTGTATATATTCTTATGGTACTCTGATTTTCTGCACCCCTTCTAAAATACTCTGGTGAGCTCCTTTCACAGCATTGGAAAACTTCCTTCCTGAAAAGTAATTTCAAAGTTTATGAACCTTATGGAATATTTACCAAAGGGATAAGCCAACATTTCTAATACTATTTTTCTGTGTTAGTATTTTCTCACCTCTGTAGGAAGACACATGGCAGAGAAGCAACTCAAGACAGAAGCAGTTTACTTGGTTCACAGTTCACCATGGTGGAATGATCATGGTAGAATAGGACTCTGGTGTATGTTCTTACAATTGAGCTAGTCAATTGCTATGTTTGCTGAGTTGAACAAGCACCAAAGAGTGTGAATAGAATGAGCCATGGGTAATGTACATTCTACAGCTTTGTAAAACAAGGCCTTCAACTAGGGACTATATATGCATATATGTGAGCCCATAGGAATCATTTCAGACTCAAACTATGATCTTCCTTAAATAAATATGAATTTTATAATTTTAAAGCTATGTTTAGTGTAATCTATAAAACGTGCATAAACAAATGTATTTGTAGATAAAAATCTATATATTTCATTTCTTAGAAAATTACAGAAAGAGAGTGAATGTTACTGAAGTGAAGTAGTTATACTGATAGATGCCAAGCATAGTTCCAAGAGGGGTAAGAATACTCACTTTCAAAACTTTAGAAAATAATAAATGGTTTTTGAGTTTTAATGTTATATGTCTGTGTCTAGACTATAAAATGTGCTAATGAGGAAATCAAACGTACGTTGCCACAATTACCTCTGTTTGCACTAGTGCCCATGAAACCAAGTAACAACAGGGACATATGTGTAACTAAGAAAAACATGTGTTCTTTCTAGCAAAGTATAAAAATTGATTATAATAAACTCATTGTAATGAATTATTGGCTTACCAGAAAACCTTATATTTTATCTTCTTGATCTTTAATGAAATGGAATATAATGTGATAACAAAAAGAAAGATCAGTTTGTTATTACATATTTCTTTTTTTTTTTTACTTTTCAACTATTTTATTAGGTAGAATAAGGTGCCAGAAGGATGTGCTAGGAAACACTGAGATGAAATTCAGTAGACTTGGATTTTGTCCTTTTTAGTCTGATTCCTGAGTGTGTACACTAATGTGAAGTTACAGCCAGTCTCCACACTATTTTAGGTTATGGATACAAACTTAGTATATCAGAAAATCAAGATTGGTGTAGATGTCAGGGTTATTTTCTTTTTTTTTCCTTCTTTATTTTGTATTTAACAAAAAACAGTTACATAAATTTAAAATGAGGAAAAATTAACAGTAACTATAGAGAGGATAAGAATCATAAGCATGGCTTATCAACGGTGGTAATGCAAATAAGATTGCTACACATATATTTACTTTGTGTTCAGCTTTCCCTCTGAAATTTTTTCCCATCCCTGTATATCTTTATTCAAGGTCCCTTCCCCCTCCCACTACATCTTGTCATTTTTCTTCTCCGCAACTCCCCATCTCCTCCCTGGGCAGGTAGCGGAGAGTCCTATGGTCCCACTGACCCAATAATGCTTGGATCAGTCTTCACTCCTGGCCAAATCCAGTTTTGTCCCCCCTCCCTCAAGAGTAAGTCTGGTGTTCTTATAGTTGGAGTGGGGTTCGAAGGGTGAGTCAGGGTGTTTCTGATCCCAAGCTGTTCAGTGGTTGTGGTTTGCAGCTTGGGCATGCGTGGATTTTTTTCTTGTTTGTTTGTTTAGAGACCACTAATGAGTGAGTACATCCCCTGCTTACCTCTCTGAGATTGTGATACCTCGCTCAGGAGGATATTCTCCAAATCCATCCATTTGCCTGCGAATTTTAGAATATCATTTTTTCTTACTGCTGAGTAGTATTCCATTGTGTAGATGTACCACAGTTTGTTAATCCATTCTTCAGTTGAGGGACATCTAGGTTGTTTCCAGGTTCTTGCTATTACAAATAATGCTGCTAT
>PVIH01012265.1:0-64458 GCA_004025045.1 Sigmodon hispidus | reverse complement strand
CAGTCTCATAATCACCAAAACCAAACAACAACAAAACATTTTGACAAGCTTTTTCTAAGCTCTGTACAACAGTCACATTCTAAACCAAATCCGGGAAACCAGACCCAAGGATTTACTGGAAACAATGAGACCAAGAAAAGAGTGTAACTTCCTCATCTGGAGGACCTCATTAGGAAATAGACAGCACAGTGATGCCCCAGTCATCTGACCACCTCGTATATAGCAAGGAAGTGAATTCTTGACTGCCCTGTTACTTCAGCTCTGCTGGGTCCTTGCTACTGACACACCACACCATTTGTCATCCTCCTGGTTACCTGTCTGAACATGCTATGCTTCTGTCTACCTGTTCCTTTGGTCCTTCCATTTGACCTCTGTAGCTGGGCTAACTCTGGCCATAGCTATAGTCTGACTCTAGAAGTCACAAATTCTTTGCTTCTCAGGGCTTCTGAAACCTCTTGAACCTTGTAGTGGTCTTTATAGTCACTCTATAGCCTACAAATCTATCTGTCTGTCTATTATTTATTTATCTACTTATCTATTACCTATCATCTCTCTTCTGTCTACCCATTTATCTCTATATATCTTCTGTTTATCTATTATCTATCTTCTGCTTATCATTTTCTATTATCTATTTCTATCCATCCTCTGATATCTATCTTTCTTTTGTTAACTATTTCTATCAACTATCTATCTATCATCTGTCTGTCTGTCTACCTATCTTTACTTTGTGACCTGAGGTTAATATTAGTAATTAAGCTTGGAATAAACGAACTTGTGTTAGCCTCTCCTAAGACTATCAAGGAAAGTGGGCATGGCATATCTAAGCATATTTCTGCCTTTGAAATCACTATTTTATGAATTTGAGAGTATTCAATAATTCTGACACTGTGAAAAGGCACACAAATATGATTATTTGTTCTGACATAGTACCTTCATGCCCTCAGTGGCAACCCTTTCTCTGGTATCTGCTCTTGCTATACGATGGCTCTGTTTGCTTAAACTCATGTGCTATAAACTTCTCTTGAAACTCCCTTGCTATGGGACAATGCTCTTGTACACTGTAAAGATTTGTCACTCAAATTGGTTTAATAAAATGCTGATTGGCCAGAAGCTAGGCAGGAAGTATAGGTGGTGGTGGGGGACACCAGATAAGAAGAATTCTGGGAAGAGGAAGGGCAGAGGAGTCAGGAGTCACCAGCCAGATACAGAGGAAGCAAGATGAGAATGCTATACTGAGACAAGGTACCAAGCCATGTGGCTAAACATAGATAAGAATTACGGGTTAATTTAAGTTTAGAGCCAGTTAGTAATAAGCCTGAGCAGTAGGTCAAACACGTTTATAATTAATATAAGTCTATGTGTGTTTATTTGGGGGTGAATGGCTGTGGGACCGGGAGGGACAGAAACTTCCACCTACACTCCTTCTGCTGACTGTGAAATTCATTATTTGAGGTCATAGACAAAAGACTCTAGAAGCTATTAGCCTAGAGAGGCTTTAGTAGCTGATTCCCTGGACCCTAGATGTCACCACCTCCTCCAAGTTATATTTGTCTGAAGCTAGAAGTCTCTATTTTACTAAAGACCCTTCACTTCCTTTCAACTCAACATGCTAAATTGCTCCAAAGATGATAACATTACAAAGATATGCTATTGCCCCTTCCCTTAGAGTGTTAATTCAAGTGGGCCTGTCCTGGACAATAAAGCTTATCTCAGCAAAGCTGATTCACCTAAAGACATGTTAAGAAGATGGAAGGCATAATTATCTCCTTAAAAGCTATGTGCTTTACACAGATTCTCTGCATGTAGTTGCTCAAAGCTCCTCACTTGCTGAGTCTACCCATTTTTCTGAATTCTAACAAAAAAAGAGCATAACTTTTCCCTTTCTTCCTTTCTCATTCCCATTTTCAGACACCAGCCTAAATCTTAACCCTGTTAACCCCGGCACTCTCCCCCTTCTCTTATATTTTTTGGTTGTAAGCCTAGCTTTTAATGGCTGAGCTCTCTCCATCCCCTCTCCCCCTTCTCTAGAGAGTCTCAGCCCGTAAATTGGCTTATAGACCTCCTCTGCTGAACCTACCTGCTCCCTTAGATTCAGATTCAAAAAGTAGGTTGGCCTTCACACCCAGTGCTTCTCAATCTGTGGGTCATGACCCCCCCTCAGGGGGATCCTACATATCAGATGGTCAGATCATAATTCACAACAGTAGCAAAATTACAGTTATAAAGTCGCAATGAAAATAATTTTATGGTTGGGAGTCACCACATGAGAAACTGTGTTAAAGAGTCACAGCACCAGGAAGGCTGAGAACAACTGCCTCTGCTCATTCTTAGTTTCATTTCTGTGAGACAAAAAAAGAAGCTTAGGGGTGAGAAGGTTCACTTTTGGCTACACTTCTAAGTTATAGCTTGTCAAAGCTGGGGTCGTTTCTAGGTGTGGGAACACCCAGCTCACTTTGGGTGACATTTCCTAGGTGTTGGGCCCTGAACCCTGAACTATACACATTAAAGTAGAGAAATTGAGGTGAACATAAGGAAACAGATTAACTGTTCTCTGCTTTCCACTGCCCTGACTCCTAGCTATTAATTCAGGGGAAGAGGTAGCGTTATGTTTGTATAATCCTACTTTTTATTTCCACCTGGAATCAGTGGTACAATTCAGATCTTCTTTTGACACCCAAATCCCAACCGTGTAGATGAAAGAGAATTAGCTAATAAACCTTTAGTCCCATCACTTAGGAGGCAGGGACAGGTGGATTTCTAAATTTGAGGCTAGCCTGGTCTGCAGAGTGAGTTCCAGGATAGCCATAGCCATGCTGCACAGAGAAAGCCTGTCTCAAAAATCAAAGAGGGGGGGAGAAGAAAGACAGAGATAGACAGACAGATAGACAGACACACAGACAGACAGACAGACAGACACATACACACACAAACACACACACACACAGAGAGAGAGAGAGAGAGAGATATTAAGTAAAAGTCATTTTATAAGAAAGCTTCGAGTTGCCAGAAGAGACAGCTTTCCTTCAGCGGCTTAAGCAAAGCCTTCCAAATTTTAAGGAGGGGCAACTGTGTTGTTTTTCCCTTTTTGAAAATTAGGGTATTGATAGGGAAATGGGATGTGTGGTCCAGAACTGATCTTGAGGGAAGGGCTATCCTCAGAGTCCTCTGCTAAATATCTTTCTAATGTTTAAGGAGGGGGTGTTGAGACAAACAGAGAAATTGATTTGAATCTTCTTTCCTTCAGACAAAAATTCTGCCCATCACATGTTAGAAGCTCTGGTCTTCTCAAACTCCTAAGGTTGATGGTTTTTTTTTTTTTGGGGGGGGTGTTGCATTCTGAGGAGACACACTTAATAAATAGTCAACCTTTTAACCTCTGCTATATGACAGAGGGTGAGGAGGCATGTGACTCTGGCTACTTAGCACAAATTACTCATTGTCTGGGCAAAGGATTAGGCTTGGCTAATGTCTGACCTCTGCAGTGTGACTCAGTTAGGCAGCTAGTTTATTTGAAAGACAGAGAGAGAGGGGCTGGGTGTGTTTTTGTTTTGCATGTATCCTTCTCTGCTTAAGGCCTGGCTTCTGGCCCACAAACCTGACAACATCTAGTAGCTCTAATTCTGTGTGGAAACCAAAAAGACTACAAAAGCACACTGTTGTCCTCTTCCTGCAGAATTAATGTAACCTAAGTGGGCCCACTGTCAATTATTTGGGAAAAGATCCACCACTAAGGAAAGAAATCTGGTTACTCAACAGTGGTTCTGGGTGGAAATTGGAGGATTCATTAGAACCCCTAGTTTAAACCAAGTGGTGGTTGAGCACACCTTCAACCCCAGCACTTGGAAGGCAAAAACAGGTGGGTCTCTGTGAGTTTGAGGCCAGCCTGGCCTGGTCTACAGAGCAAGTTCCAGGACAGCCAGGGCTGTTATACAGAGAAACCCTGTCTTGAAAAACCAAAACAACAACAAAACCCAAAAAAACAAACAAACAAAATCAAAACTCTAATTTAAGACTTATAGAAACAATGTGTGGCTCTTTAGTTATATATATAAAGAGAAGGTGATGGTCCCATTGCCATCTCTGGAGTGAAGATAACCTCAGCTCAGTAGCCATGACAATGTTGTCTGTGATGGTGTCAGAGCTTCCCATACCCTGAGCAGAAGAGACAGCTTTCCTTCAGCGGCTTAAGCAAAGCCTTCCACATCTCCCCTCCTCTCTGTATTTGGTATTTCAAATTTTAAGGAGGGGCAACTGTGTTGTTTTCCCTTTTTGAAAATTAAGGTATTGATAGGGAAATGGGATGTGTGGTCCAGAACTGATCTTGAGGGAAGGGCTATCCTCAGAGTCCTCTGCTAAATATCTTTCTAATGTTTAAGGAGGGGGTGAGGATTTCTAGAATCCTCACCTAGAGTTCCAGCCATTATTCTGTCCAGCTGTCTTCCAGCTACAAGTGGTCTCAGAAGATGCTTAGAACATAAGGAAGTGGAAGATTAACTGATACCTCGGGCTGGAGAGATGGCTCAGAGGTTAAGAGCACTGACTGTTCTTCCAGAGGTCCTGCGTTCAATTCCCAGCATCCACATGGTGGCTCATAACTGTCTGTAATTCCAAGATCTGACACCTTTACACAAAACACCAATTCACATAAAATAAAAATAAATATAAAAAAAGAGTAACTCCATGAACACTCTTGTGTGATGAGGTGAAGCTTCATGGTGATGTATCTGTTCGGGAATTATCCATGTTTCTGTAAGTGATCTGACCTCACCCATGCTCTGCAATTAAAGCCCATAAATTCATTGACTTACCCAGATGAAATTGGGTGAGATTGTAACTTGAGTCTGTCACTGATGCCTTATATTTGAATTTTCCCATGAAATGTTAAATAAAGAGGTGCTTGCTGTCTGTTGCATAACCAAGTGCATCATCTGTATTTGGTAATGTGTGAACTGATGTCTAGGGCAGCATGTCAAGAAGTTATAATAGAAAGCTTTTCCGGCTTGCTTTCTTACTCCCACAACTGTTCTGGGGTGGAGTGGTGTTGAGGATGAACATGGGCTTCATAGATTATAGGGTAACAAGGAAGGGCTGTTGTCATGAGACTAGGGTGGAGGACTGGATGCTCACTAGACAACCTGGGCCCGGGAGTTGGATGTACACAAGTGGAACCAACCAGAAGCAACCGAGGTACTTTCCTAGAGAGAAAGAGACTCTCGTTTCTGCTCTGTGGCTTCTATCAAGAGAATCTGCCAGTTCTCTCAGCTGCTGACTTCCTATTTTTTAGAGACTTGACTGCTTAAGTGGATGAGCTCAACTTCACTGCATCTGGTTTCCTCTTTGGGACTCAGTTGCCCTGGGCGCATACCTGTTCTTTTGCTGTTGTGTTGGCTCAGGATGATCTTCCAGCTCAGATCTCTTTCTGAGCCCAGCCTTCCTTGTCTAATCTGTATCATTTACAGGCACTTAAGTGGAGCTACTCACTGGCTCTAAGCTCCATGAGATCAAGGAACTCAGCCCTACTGCTGCTCATCCCAGGACTGAGCCAAAGATGCTATCAATATTTGGTTAATTGTAGTAAGGTTTTAAATATTGGAATGCCATGTCACATGGTGGTGACTTAGTAAAGGCCAGAGAAACTCGCGTCCTTTTTGGGACACCTGGGACCTGGATCTTCTAGGTGTAGGGACACACAGCATGCCACCACACTGGATTGCCAGGGAGAACAAACAGGTTGCTTCTTTACAGAGACTTCTACAAGGCAGGGTCTCCCAATTCTGGGCAGCAGTGGTAACACTGAGGTCATTCATCCTCTGCTTAAAACTGTCCTGGGCCATGAGAAGCATCCCTGGTTCTACCACAAGTTGCCAGTATCTGTAGCCCCAGATATTATCCAAATATGTCAGATGCTGCCTAATATCTCCCACCCTGGTTATCAGTTATTGACTCAGGACTCTCACAATGTGGGTACATGACCCCAGTTGGCACTTGCTCACCAGAGTCTGCTCCAGGTACTTGTCAGTTGCTTACTTGCTTATACTGAGGAGGACAGTGGCCTCTGACCCACAGAAATCCACACCTTCCATTTAGAAACAGAAAAAGGTTGGGCAAGTTGCTTCCTTCCCTTGCTTTCTAAATGATAAGTGAGACACAACCTTAACCCCTTCCCTTCTGCTCACCACCTCTTTCTCCTAGCCTTTCAGCATCAGCATTGCTCCCTCCGGTAATTGCTGTACGAATCTGGCTTGCCCAGGTCACTAACATAACCTTCTTAATTCTTATGCAATAAACATATTTGCCTAGAGGAAGTACCCACAGAAACCCTTCCATTTTAGGATATTAGCTGGGAGGAGCTGAGGGAGGGTATTTCATACCCGAGTTCTGCCCACATCTAGCTGAAATTTGCCACTGTGCCTGCAGCCTGGACACAGAGAGGATGTGAGGAGATAGGCCAGGAAGGGGCTGCTGGGTGGCAATCACAGGGACCAGCCTTCAGTATATGGCTGTGGGTGGAAGTTGGGGATTACTAAAGAAAATCTGGGTGGGTGATGGACAGGAGAAGTAGGCAGACATCTATTCCTTGGGGAAAATTGGGTTGAGGGTTGGAGGGGGAAGATTGGATGCCTGAATAATGTCCAGGACATGTGAAATCCTCAGTGGGTATGGTAGGGGAATACTATTAACTGGCTCCAATTCTCAAGGTTTTGTCTGTGCATCCCTTTTCCTAGGACGACCAGTTCCCACGCTATGAAGACTTGTGTGCTCATCATGCTTGTAGCCCTACTATGTGCAGAGAGAGGTGAGACAGAAAAGGGCCTCAGAGTTGTATGTACTCTTGCATCTTTGTGTGCCCAGCGCCTGAAGTGTTCTGGGTCAGGGGATGCCCTCTGTGTATTGGCTTGTGCTGGGTGAACTCTCATGTGCTGGGGTGGCTTCCTGGGCCTGTAAGCCTGCCAGAACCTATCTTTCAGCTTTTGTCACTCAAGAGAGTCTTGGACTTCAGTGTTTCTCCTGTGAGCAGTGGCCCCACACTCCTCAGGAGCCATGGCCTCAGAAAGAATAACTGAACCCTTCCAGCCCCTTTCTCGTTTCTTGAGGCCCAGGCAAACCCTGGCCACAAAGGGCCACTAGTCCTCAGAGTACCCTGATACCCTTGCCTACCAGCCAGGTTACTGGCCTGTGTGTAAACCAACTGGCATAGGTTTCTTCTTCTGGCCCAGTGCTAAATCAGGGAGTTTGGAAGTTTCAACTTTTGGCATTCCTTACATTATTACATTTGACCCACTCTCACCCCACAGCCCAGCCATATGAAGACCCCAATGCTAGAACTTCCTCACTCTAAGAGGTTCTGTGCCCTCAGATTCTTCTAGTCACATTTTGGGAGGTCTTACAGTGAGTATTGACTTTGCAGCTGGGTTCTGGGAAGTCCAGTGCCCTGTCATGCTCTAAGGCCCAGGTGTAGGATGGGACAGTCAGAACAGCCTTCCCCATCAGGTGGCCCTTGTCCTGTCCCAAGTACTTAATCTCTCATCCACTCACCATTTCAGCAGACAGGAGATACCCATGTCCTCCTGCTATGGTGACTGTTCCTTTAATGCCTCTTGGGGTCCAGGTCTCTCCTGTGGGGCTGGCTGGCTGAGACAGCAGTACCCAGGGTATCTGAAGAAATGTGGCTCTTGATTCACTTCCGCTTTTGATGGAGAAGACTGAGCCCTGCTCTGTCCTATATATAGCCCAGCAGCTGTGTAGAAGTAAAGCCAGGTGCAGAGGAGAGGTCTGGGCTGGGAAGAGCATGCCCCAATTCTCATGTATTGGCCTGTTTCTCAGCTCAGGGGTTGCGCTGCTACCAGTGCCTGGGGGGCACACCTGAGACTTCTTGCCAGCCAGCCACCTGCTCCTACTCTAACGGAGTCTGTGTTACTCAGAAGGTGGAAAGCATTATTGGTAAGTTCCTTGTGGCTTGTATGAGGATGGACTGGGGGTGGTTTGGGAGGAAAGGTCCAGGTAATTGTTGTTTATGGACCATAGTTCATCTCTCTCCAAATAGGGGTCTCCTGGGGTTAGAATGGGGCTCCCTCTCCCACCAGTTTAGTCCTGTGGCTCTCCTGGCTTTCTCCTATGTCTGGGGTCTCACTGGCTTAATGAATGACCTGGAGAGCTGGGAGCATTTATCAACTCTTTCTATATAATTTCCATATGATATAAGGAAGGAATCAGGAGATTTAGGCTAAAGGAATGTCTTGGGAATGCTGATGGAAAGGAAACCTCAGAACACATTGATACAAAATGGCAGTTTCCAGGCATATTCTTCAGACAGACAAGGTGGGAGGAGCCTTGTTCCCTGTTCTTTTCCACAGTCTGTTTTCTGGAGTAGGTCTCCTAGGTAGAATTCCAGGGGAACTCCCAGAGTCTGAGAGGCTGACCGGCCTTTCTGCTCTGCCCCTGGATGACCTGGCACTATGTTATGTCTTTATGTATGTGTTGTGTGTGTAGGGGGGTGGGCTGCACACATATACAGGTAGGTAGAGGCCAGAGGCCATTCTTTAGTATCATTCCTCAGGTACTGCCTACTTTAAAATAAAAATTTATTAATTTTATTTTATGAGAATGAGTGTTTGATGGATGTTATAGATGGTTGTGTACTACCATGTGGGTCTGGGGACCAAACCCTGAGCATCTGTAAGAGCAACAAGTACTTTTTTTTTTTTTCTTAAACACTGAGCTATTTCTCCAGTCCCAATCGCCTTGTATTTTGAGATAAGATTTTACACTTGGACTTGAGATTTGCCAGGGAGGCTAGTGGGGCTGGCCGGAAGCTGCCCTTTCCACCTTCCCCTCACAGAACTAGAAGCAGCAGCACCATGCTTAGCTCTTTGCATGGGTGCTGAGGGTTGAACATGGGTCCTCATGCTTCCATGTGGCAAACACTTTGCTAGCTGAGCTGTTTCCCTAGCACATTGTGTGTAAGTGCATGTGTGAGTGCACATGCACTAGTGGGTACAAGTGTATGGAGCCTAGAGGTTGATACCAGGCATCTTCCTTGACAACTGTTTTATTTACTGAGACAGGATCTCTCATTGAACACGAAGCTTGTAGATTCAGTTGATCAGTGAACCTCAGGGATTCCCCGTCTCTGCCTCTTGAGCACTGAGATTACAAGTAGGCAACAATGCCTGCCCACCGTTTAAGTGGGTTCTGGTGATTGAAATTCTAGTCCTTATGCTTACTCAGGCAAGCATGTTATCTACCAAGTCATCGTACTAGTCCATGGCATTTGCTTTTCTGAAACAGGGTCTCACTCTAGCTTAGGCTGGTCTAGAACTTCCCATATGACCTGGGTTGGATTCGAACTCCTAACAGTCCTCCAGCTTTAATTTTTTCAAGTTCTGGGATTACAAGTGTGAGCCATCATGTCTGGCTTCAAGGTGCCTTAGAGTCAAAGCTGGGGCATCTAGGCCTGGTGGCATGTGCCCCAGACTTTGGGGTGCTGAGTTCTTCTTGCATATGCTGTGAATTCTCTCTGATGTCTTACAGAATCTCACAAAGCACAAGCGACAAATAGGTTCTGCCTTCCTGAGTGCCCTAGCAGTCCGTATTATCCAGAAAGTCTCCAAATCATGGGTGCCACCATCACCTCCAAGATTTCCTGTTGTAAGGAAGATCTCTGCAATGCAGCAGGCCCTATTGGGGGCAGCACCTGGACCCTGGCAGGGGTGCTTCTGTTCAGCTTGGGGACAGTCTTCTTGCAGGCCTTGCTGTGATGCTCATTTCCGCTATCATCTTTGTATCTCCAATTCCTTCTTGGAGCCCTTTAGTGGTGAATCATGAGTTATAAAAACCCTGACGGGGGGCTAGGGTGTTAGCCACCTTGGTCTAACTTTATAGTCCCCGCTGGGTAGGTTCCTTGCTCTCCTCACCAGATCTTTCAGATCTGCACCTCCAAAATGCCATTTTGTTGTGGCTTGCTGTTCTTGGCCCCGAAGGCGTGTGGACATTGCAGGGAAGGGGCAGGATTCCAAGGCATTGTGCCACCACTGTCTACACAGAAATCTCTGGGCTTCCCATTCATGTTGCTCAAAGTCCTTCCAATTGAGTCTAATAAACTCTTTGCTCTCCCAGTCAAGAATTCCACTTTTCTTCTGCTCCACTGAGTTCACTGAGTCCTGACTGCTGGCCCATACCTCTGCCCTTTCAGCCAGCCCCATAGCTAGCACATCTTACCCAGCTCAGAGTGGGACATCCTGTTGTAAATGATTTCTGGCCCGGACTTTCTGGGCCTGGAACAGAGGTTTAGTCTCACTCTTGGCCCTGCTTTGCCTCAAATAATCACACACAGATTTACATTATTTTTACACTGATCGACCTAGGGCCCAGACATATAACTTGCTAGCTCCTTCATCTGAACTCAACTCATCTTCTTCAGCCGCACCACTTGATACCTTTTCTCATAGCAGCATTTCAGCTTCTTTCCTCTGTGTCTGCTGCGGTCTCCTCATCCTGTCTGTGGTGGCTCTCTGGCATCTGTCTCTGCTAGCTATAACTTTCTTTTTTATTTTTGACACAAAAGGGGATATGTGAATATATATTACATATATAATAAAACCTGAATATTGGAGATAGAGCACACAGTCAAATCCTAGGCAGACAGCTCAGGAAATCCGTGAATACAAGGATTAACAGCTGAGAGTCAATCACACACACCTTTAATCTCAGCACAGGGAAAGCAGGAGTGGTGACCTACACCCTTAATCCCATAACTCCAGAGACAGAACTTCTTCTGTTTCTGTGAGTTCAAGGCTATATGCCTTTAATCCTAACCTGGATGGGATATGGTATAAAAGGGCTGTAGAAACCTGGCAGAGGGGCTAGAGAGATGGTTCAGCGGTTGGGAGCATTGACTGCTCTTCCAGAGGACTAGGGTTTGATTCCCAGCACCCACGTGGCTCATAGCTGTCTGTAATTCCAGTTCCCAGTTCCAGGTAAATACCAAGGCAAATAAATAAAAAATAAGTTTACAAAAAAGAAAAAAAGAAACCTGGCAGAAACAGAAGCACTGGCAGAAGAGACCAGGAGTGAGGCTGAGGAAGTTGCAAGACAGTTTGGTGAGAATTGACTGTGGTGCTTTCTCCCTCTGATATTCAGGTTTTATAATATATGTAATATACATCCACAACATCCCTTGATTTAGGTGGGCTTCCCTCAATGCCAGGAACAAAAGCCTAGCTTTGCCATTTTCAGTTTATAAATTAGCCATGTGTATAGGCTTCTTTCCCCTTGTTATAGTTAGCCATTTGCCGGCAATTAAGTGACTCTAGGTTGCCCAGAGCCAGAGGGCTACATCCCTGATTGTTTAAACTAGGCCATGAATTCAGGCCATGAATTCCTCCCAGGCATTTAACTGACCACAGGTGATACTAGTATCCAGGCATTTAACTGACAATAGATAGATTTCCATAGTAATCCTACCCTTTCTAGCAACCACCGCCAAACCAAGCCTAACACCTTTTGACTGTGATCCTCCCCATATTTCAGCCTCAGTTTCTCCATACTGAGCCTCTTCTTAAATGCTGGCTGAAAAAATAAAGTTCAGAGCTTGCATAGAGTTTCATCGTGCTCTCAATTCTTTCATGTTCCTGTTTTGCATTTGTCTCACCCCCTGTTTCAGGTCTTCGTTGAAAACCCCGCTGGCTGGGGCACCTCAGGGCTGATACTGGGGATAAAGGAAGGGTTTTTCCATTTCCCCAAAGCACTTGCTTATACCTGGGAAGATGAGATGAGCCCTCAATGGTGGATAGGTGCTGCCTGCTCTCCCAGATTCTTTTAATCCACAGGTGGGAACCATTTACCAAAGGGGCTTGTGGCCTGGCTCAGAGTAACCAAAGACTTGCCCTGCTTCTCCTGGAGCCCCAGTTTATACTGGATGCCATCACTGGGAAGGCCTGATTGACACAGTGGGACAACCAGGGATTCATCATTGCTCTTTCCTTTTGTCCTTGAGAGGTCACTGCCCCAGAGATGACCAGAATCCATTTGGCTAACACCATGGGAGTCTTCATGAAATATAGACAGCATCCTGGAAACTTAGGTGCTATGAATATTATTCCCTGCCCTTGGAGGTCCTGAAGATCTGAGATTTTGTCAAGGTGAAGATCCTTTAAGGTAGAACTATTACCCAACCAGAGAAGTCCTGAAACCTCCTGCCCTGGGACAAGCATAGACCCAGGAATGTGGGTAGCCCAGGTGCAGGTTGGGACATGAAACTTGAATTAGTTTTAGGGATTCTGGAACTTTCTTCCATATTGGGCCCTGCTTCTTCGGTTGCAACCTCTTCTGGCCTCTGCCTCCAAAGTGTAATACTTCCCTGGCCATTCTGTCTGCTTTAGAAGTGTGTGGACTGTGCACTTTAAAAACTGTGATGTGGGGGCTGGAGAGATAGCTCAGAGGTTAAGATCACTGCTTGCTCTTCCAGAGGTCTTGAGTTCAATTCCCAGCAACCACATAGTGGCTCACTGCCATCTAGAATGTGATCTGGCACACTGTATACATAATCAATCAATCAATCAGTCTTTAAACAAACAAGCAGACAAACAAAAAACTCTGTAATGCAGTAGAGTGTGGGCATAGTCAACCAAAACAAGGGAATGTATCTGAGCTCCTCAGAAGTAGACCCATCTATGTGTCTGTGAAGTCCTGCTTTGGTACGCACAGATAGCCGCACAGAACACACACTTCTCTGGTGTACATGTGTGGTGATATGTTATATATTCAATAAAATCAGCCTGGAATATCAGAGAACAGAATCACCCACAGTCAAGCCATAAAAGTCAGAGAGTGGTGACTCACACATTTAATTCTATCACACCCACCGGATGACTGAGTGGTGCTCCACCCACATCTTAATTCCATCACTCAGGAGACAGAGATCTTTCTGGATTTCTGTGAGTTCAAAGCCTAAAAGCCAAGCAGTAGTAGCTGTAAGTGTATTCCTGAGATGCATGTTGCAGGGTGAGATTTAAGAACTCCTCACGGGGTGGGGTGGGGGGCCCTGGAGAGATGGCTCAGGGATTAAGAGCACTGACTGTTCTTCCAGAGGTCCTGAGTTCAATTCCCAGCAACCACATGGTGGCTCATAGCCATCTATGATGACATCTGCTACCCTCTTCTGTACCCTGTATGCATAATAAATAAATCTTTAAAAAAAAAAAAAAAAAAAAAAAAAACTCCTCACGGAAGCCACACAGTGACTGTAAGCTCCTGAACAAAAGGCACGCCCCCAGGTGTGGCTATGTAGATCTGTGCCCACCCCTTCTCTTAAAAAAACAAACAAACAAAACAAACTTGGAGGCTGACCCTTTCTCTTCTTCTCTCTTTCTCTTTCTTTCCCCCTCCCTCTCTTGTCTTTCTTTCTCCTGCCCTTCTCCGGTACCTGAATTCACTAAAATAGACTCTTGTGTGGCACCTGGCAGTGAGTGTGTGTATCTCTCCCCATTGCAAAAAACTAACAGTAGCTCACACCTTTAATCCTAACTCTAGGATTATGATACAGATTTGAACCCAGAAGTGAAACAACTGGGTGGGGCAGGAGAAGTCAGAGACTCATTCATTCTGTAGAAGTGACCAGCCGGATTGAGGACCCTTGAAGACAGCATTTACCCTGTCTGGTCTGAGAAGTTGGTTGGTTGAGAATTGACTGTGGTCTGTTTCCTCTTTTTGATATTCCAGCTTTCCCCAATATCTGGCTCTGCGTTTTCATTGTATGATAACTAGAGTCAGTGGGCTTTAACATCTGTTATTGGTCTTTTTGTCCATCTTAGGCATTCAGGCCTTGGGATAAGTGAGACCTCTGATCCATAGCTGCTAGCTAAGCATGGCCTCATGCTGCTCACAATGAACAGAGGATACCTACTTGCACCTGACTACTCTGACCCAGCAGCAGATGGTCAGATCTTCATGCACCTATGTCTTGGCCATAGCTGTCTTGTATATCAAACATATGGAGGGTAAAAAGGGTCTTGTGCAGACAGATAAACACCAGAGAAGCCAGGAAAGTTGAATACACTGCTTACTTCTCCAATGGAATGGGGTGTTTAGTGTTCCTCCTGGAATGCTGGGAATTAATAGAGTTATAGCCTGGGGATGCTGTCTGAGGAATCAGGCTCAACCTATATCTTCCAGAGTTTATGTTTTACTTATCCCAGACCCTTCCTCCCTAAAACCTTGAGCATTACTTCCATGCCATAAAACTCATCCTCGTGAGATGTCATTTGGACCAACAGCCTAAGGGACTTCTGTTACCCAAGGGCCTGGCCAATCATGTCTACTGTTTATTAGTCATTCTCTCTAGACCCTTAGCTTGAGCTAAGTCAACAGAACCCATCTTAGGGTTGAAGCCACAAGTACTTTATAAAGAGCTCCAATGTAAACACCTCTTTTTTTTTTTTTAAACTTTATTTATTTATTTGCCTTGGTGTTTGCCTGGAACTGGAACTATAGACAGTTGTTAGCTGCCATGTGGGTGCTGGGAATCAAACCCGGGTCCTCTGGAAGAGCAGATGGTGCTCTTAACCGCTGAGCCATCTCTCCAGCCCCTGTAAACACCTCTTAAGCTTTGGTGTGCTCACAGGGCTGAGTCCATTGCTATTTGAATACTTTTTCCAAAATTGTGCTGTGCTTAAATATGGCTAAAGTGATCTGGTCTAGTGCTAGCTACAATAAAATCGGGCTGAGCCAGGTTTCATTCTTGTCTCTTTGTGGATCATTTTTCCCCTGCCTGCACACACACACACACACACACACACACACACACACACACACACACACACACACACACACGGTAGGGGAAGATTTAATAGATAAATAGGTTGTAACCTCAAGGTCATCTTGAGGGGTACCTATTTGAGGACGAATTAGGGCAGAGGTGAGAAGTGTGCAGTCCTGGCCTAAGTGAAGTTTCAATTAGGCCTAAGCACTGTCTCAATTCTTCAAGGCCATCCCTTTCTGGGGCAGCAGGTGCCAGAAAACCTCCAATGGGGGTCAAAGCAGACCCTTGATCTTGTTGCAGAAAGGAATTTTAAACTCCCTTACTTTGACAAGCTCTGGGTCTTCTGGAAAGAAGCTGGAGGACCCTGCTTGGATCTCAGAGGCAAGAACTTCAGGCTAAATTTGGCCTCTACACCAGTCTTCCCAAATCTACAGCTGGAGATGCTGACCCAAAGCATTCAGAAACTGAAATTCTAAGGCTCCTAGATTCTCAACCTGACCACCCACCCCTGAGTCAACTGGAAAACTATTACAAGCATCCTTCTGAGCTCCTCTTCAGAGCCCTGAGAGCTACCTAACCTCAGAGACTGTCCTCCTGATGTCATAGGAGTGTGGTAGCCCACATCCTTTTACTGTGCCAACAGAGGAGACATATATATTGTTTTCCATCTACTAGCTGCTCTGTTGCACACTTATGAGATGTATCCTGCCCTGGGGTTTTGCACTCTGTGTGAATCAGTGATTTTTCAGAATGTACTTTGTTCCAGAGAAATTCCATTTTACAGGCAGCTTTTCTCTTAACAGAATTTTTTTTCATGCAGAATATTTTGATCATGTTTTCCTGCCCCCATTCCTCCCAGATCCTCCTCCACATCCCTATACACACAATTTTATGTTATCAAAACAATAACAAAAGTAAAAAAGAAACAAACTTACAAAAGTAATCCCACAAAAAACACAAAAAGAGAAATCAAAAAAGCAAAAGACCACTAAGAAAAATATGCCCCCAAAGGATGAGACAAAAAATTCATGAAAATGCCATGGAGTCTGTTTGGTATTGGCTAACCACTCCTGGGCATGGGGCCTTCTCTGATGTGTGGTTAATATACCCAGTGAAATTCCACTTGAGAAAAGATTTACCCTTTTCCACCATGTACCAATTGCATAGTTTTTAGTTAGGGGTGCGCAGCCTTCTCAGTGCTGGGGCCTCATCTGGTTGGCACTGCCATCTTTAGTCTGTGCCACTGCAGTCTCAGTGAGTTCATATGTACATGAGTTCATCCTCATATTCATCTATCCCCTCTGGCACCCACAATATTTCCACATACATCACCGAGCCCTGAGGGGAAGGCTTTGAGGAAGATCTTCTGGATGCTCAGTTGTGACTCTCCATGTTAATTCCTAACTATTGTAAGCTTGAGATTCTCTGATGAGGGCTCAGTCAGACACTGATCTATGGATATAACAGTATGCCATTAAGGGTTTTTATTGCTATATTCCTTTAGCAGAATAAATATTGGGTCTCCTAAGGAGACAAGTAGATAGAACTTAGATTCTATTGCTTTTGACCAAGAAATGAGGTTCAAAATCCACCATGAGGGCAGGGTCCATATTCAATGCCCTCCAAGGCTGTGAATCTCTGCATTAGGTCCAGGGGTGTGGTAAAGGTGGGGCTCCAGGCCCAGTACAGCAGGGCACCTCCTTTCTAAAGGGAAGAGCTGAGGAGAACCTCTAGATTCCAAACTTAGACTCATGACCTACCTAGGAAGAGGCTGCTTTCCAGAAGGCAATGAGGAGCCATGGTCTGGGTGCCTTGGCCTGGGAGAGGTGCAACCAGAGACTGGGCTGGGGACCTTGAGGGAAGAGAGTGGACAACATTGGGAAGGAGACCAACCCTCAGCACAGGATAAGGTGTGGGGGCCACTCACTTAAGAATGAAGAAAATCTGGCTATGCCCACAGAACAGAAGACGGAAGTTGGTGCGGGACATCAGAGAACAGTTCTGAAATATCAGAACAGAGTTTCAATTTCCCATCCCTTGTATCTTATCCCTGCCCAGGGGTGAGAACTGAGCCAACACTGAGAGGAAGACGTGGACACTTCTTGGTGGGATCGACTGGACCAATCAGTTTATCCCTCTGTGTGTTTCACTCCAGTGTCTAGCCCTCCGACTAGCAGCCCGATGGTACCTCATTCCTAGACACTGCCTATTTATTGGAGTTCTGCACTCTGCCTCTTAAGCTCCCATTTATGGATTTATAATAATTGTGTCGATAAAACTCTGTGGTATATGAATTTCTTTAATTCCAGAGACAAGAACCTGAAAGCCATTGGCTTTACTGGCCTCTGAGTTTTCCAGGACCCCAGCCTTTGAAACTTAGTTCACTAAGAGCTAAGAAAGGTTCTGTCAAACTCAGACACTCCAAATTATTCTGTTTCTCTCCCATCCCATCAGTTCTGAGCAGGAAGTGGGGTGGCCCTGGAGGAGGGCTGTAAGATGGTGAAGTTTCTGACAGCTTTATTTGACTTTGATGTTAAAGAAGAATTTCCTTGCACTTCCTGGCACCTTTGTAGGACTGTCCTCCCCATGCACCTTGCCCCTCACCCCAAGTCTCTTGTCAACACCCCTAATGAACAAGGGTGTTGATCAAAGGAGAATGCTGTTGTGTGGGTGAGGTGATGTAGGAAAAATGATACAGGGACTCTAAACCCTAGGTGGGTCTGCCCACATCTCTAAGTAGAGAGAACAGAGTCTCTGGTGGGGGCAGGAGCTCTACTATACTGCCCAGAACTCCACACCTGACTGTGAGGTGAGGGCCAGACCCCTCTGTGGGGATCCTCTGGCCAGCTGTGCCATTTCCATCTCTCACCTGCCCCCGGCGGGGAGAGGGGGAGCTTGGAAGGTCATGGAGGTCCCACAGGTTTACTCCAGGCCCAAGCAGAAGCCAGAGAAAGTCCTAAGTGGCACTATTACTAAGCCCCTCTTCCCCACCCCCTTCTCCTCTCCGTCCTTCTTCCATTTCCTCTGAAGGTCCCCTCATGCCCCTCCCTTCTCTAAACTTCAGGAAATCGAAACTCAATTTCTGGGCTCCTCCCCCTCTCAAAAGTCTAGGAAACTGAAAGTTAGTTTCTGGACTCCCCCATCCAGCCAGATCACTTTCTCATGTCCTTTGTTGGTGGACGTCTGAAGCCTGTGGTGCCCTGTCCATGGTCAGACCTATGTAGGACCCAGAATCTGAGAAGGAAGGTGGGGGCGCCCAGGACAACATCCTAGGGTCCTGAGTCAAAGTCCAGCTCACCAAAGCACAGATCAGACTAGGTCTTCCCTGGAGCGCTCAGTGCTATTATCCCCAAGGGATCCTGGAAATTCGTATGAGAGCATCCTGACCTCACAGGTAAGGTCAGTCACATCAGTGAGTGTTATAGCCCTCAGTGTGTGTTCACCACGGGGAGACTTCTTCCAGGGACAGAACTGGGGAGAGAGAGGCTTGATTCCATTGACTTAAAAGCTGGAATGCGGTCAGACTGTTGTGAAAGCTTCTGCCAGTAGAGGGCGCGCGCGGCCCAGCCTGGAGCTCAGGTTTGGAGGCTCTCTGCCCGAGACATCCTCCCGGAACTGGGCTCGTCCACATCCTTCCCCAGCTGTGCTTCTTCTGATGAATTAAAGGCATAAGAGCACCCTCAACTGATAAAAGAAGAGAGCACGGGTGGCACGCCTAGGTCTCGGGCTAACCATCGCTTAAAATCATTAGATATGCATCAGACAACAGCCACATGGCACTCCTGAGTCCCCATCTTCCAGCCCCTTGCCCTGGGCACCCTCTAGCCCTCAACCACAGAACTTGTCCACCTGCTGGGCAGATACCTGAGGCTCTTAGTCCAACAAATCTTCCATCTTTCAATTTCTCCAGAGGTCCGGGCTGTATCCATGGTCCTTAGAGTACACAGCAGAGATAAGCAAAGGTTTCTGGGTGTGCTTAGAGGCTTGCCAGCAATCAGGCTGCCCTTCCAAATGAGATTGTCCCCTGGTCCGTACCTCTCCCCCCCTCTCCCCCCCCCGCCCCGCCCAAACCACTGGAGGTCTAGCAGTTGCCTGGGGGTGCTAAGAACTGGCAGAGTTTCCAGTTGTCATAAAAACTTGTGTGGGTGGGTGGGGCTGTCAGCGGGAGAAAAGAAGGAATGGGAGATGAGAAGGTCCCAGGGCCTCTGGAGGCTGAGGCAAAGTGACCCAGGCTGCTTGTGGCCAAGTCTAGTGTAACTGGCTAGAACCCTTAAGAGTTCATTGCTGGGGCAGGTGTGTGGGGGATGAGACTTGAACAGATCTGCAGGCAGTCTCAAGAACAAATTAATAAAGTTTGAGAGAAAGACTTGATTGGTGTGTTGGTCCTTTGGAACCTGCCTGCCTGGGGGAAATGAATTTATTCCACAGGGACATTTGGGCTCCTCTCTTGGGCTAGCCAACCTCTTGGAACAAAGGATCCCAAGAAATTGGAGTTTCCTCAGAAAGTTCTTGCTGGGGGAACAAGGCCCCAGAACCAATAGAAGGAAGAACTTGTCTCCTGGAGAAAAATTTACAACTTGTCAGACTTGGAGCTGAGGCCATGGTGGGGACCTCCATGGCTTGGCTGCCTGCTCACTTGTGCATATGTCATCAATGGATTTAGTGAGGTCTGGCCACTGGATCTCTTTATCTCTCTTCCCGTTGTGCCTACATTGGCTCTTTTACTTTGCCTATTGAGGATGGCTGGCCAAACTTGGTTTGTTGAGGCACTAGCTGCAACCCTAAGTGCCTTAAACACCTTTAGGTTAGGCGTGGAAGGAACAGAAAGTGTGAAAGCCCATAGTGTCAGGGAAAGCAAGCTTGAGTTTTGGTGGGTATCCAAAATAGGAGGGAATGGGGGAGGGGGGAATAAAGTGGGTAAGAGCACATGTTTTATGTTAGCCTGCTGTCATCTGAAAAGGAGGCCTCAATTAAGAAAATGCATCCATAAAATTGGGTTGTAGGCAAGTTTGTAATGCATTTTACTTTTTAATTTAATTAAAAACATTTTTTATGTGCATTGGTGCTTTGCCATGGGTATTAGGTCCCCTGGAACTGGAGTTACAGTTGTGAGCTGCCATGTGTGTGTTGGGAATTGAACAAGGGTCCTCTGGAAGAGCAATCTCTGAGTCATCTCTTCAATCCCTAGTCCCATAAGATATTTTCTTAATTAGTGATTGATGGGAGAGGGTCCAGCCTATGGTCAGTGGTGCCATCCCTGGGCTGGTGGTCCTGGGTTCTATAAGAAAGCAGGCTGGGCAAATCATGGAGAGCAAGCCAGTAAGCAGTTCCCATGCACAGCCGCTGCCTACATCAGCTCCTACCTCCAGGATCCTGTTCAGTTTTGAGTTCCTGGCCTGACTTCCTTCAGTGACCAACTATGATACGGAAATGTAAGCCAAATGAATTCTTTCCTCTCCATCTTGCTTTTGGTCATGGTGTTTTGTCATAGCAATAGTAACCCTAAGACAATGCATATAATATATTTGATACTGATATTTTCTTTTTTTAATTTTAAATACTTATTTATTATTATATATACAGTATACAGATGTCATCATAGATGATTGTGAGCCACCATGTGGATGCTGGGAATTGAACCCAGGACCTCTGGAAGAACAGTCAGTGCTCTCAACCTGAGCCATCTCTCCAGCCCCCATACTGATAGTTTCATGTGCTTTCATAGCGTCCATTTCAAATGCCAAGTCTAACTGTATAAAAGTTTTTTAATGTTGTATAGTCTTTGGGTCTGGTTAATGTTTGATGAGTGGTATTTTTTCTTTACTTTTTTCTTTTAAAGATTTAATTTTATGTTAAATTTTATCTGTCTGTATATCTGTGTATCACTTGCATGCAGTGTCTCTGAAGGACAGAAGAGAGTCGTATATCCCTACAAACTGGGCTTACAGACAGTTATGAGCCACCATGTGGGTGCTGGGGAATTGAACCCCGGTCCTCTGGAAGATCAGCCTGTGCTCTTAACTGCTGAGCCATCTTTCAGCCCTGACTTGCAAGCTTTTTTTTTTTTTAATAATAAAGTTTATAAAAAAATAAAAGTTTTAATTTTTAAAAAGTGGTTAAAGAAAAAAAGCTTATGTTAGTATGTCTGAGTATACTCTAGTATACAGATTTTCATGTTGTTCCTTTTTATGTTTTGGTATGCGGTGGGCGTTCCTGCACATGCTCTGATCATTACACAAAGCCCATATAAGAAAAGTTTTCTAGGCATGCTCAGTTTGTTGTGTGAAGCTCAGGTGGAGGGGGGTCCTGAAGTTTCAGTCTCTAGTCATCTGTCACTGGAGCCCTTGGAACTGAGGGAAGGAGACTAAGCACCAGCTGGGTGGGGTGCAGCTGGCAGGGTCAGACTGGGGAAGACCTCTTGGTCAGTGATTACTAACTAGTAGTAATTATAGGAAAGGCTGGCCCAGAACCCATCAGAGATGTGTTGGGTGGACTGTATTGGAGGGTTCATCCCTCTCTTGGGGCCTGATGTCTGACTCTGACATGGCAAGGCTAGTGGCCCCCACACAGGCACCTCACTTCAAAGCCTGGGTAGACCTTTGAAAAATACACACAAACCCTTCTCTTCCCCTCCCTGGCCTTTCCGGCCTCCAAACTTCAGGAAACTGAAACTTAAATCTGGGGTACCTCCTCTTCCTTGTTTAGGCAGTGAGACTTGGCTCCTGGCACCTCCCTCTCCTGCAATTCTCCCCCCCCCTCCCGTCTTACCAGTCACCGACAATAGGAAACTGGCTGCCTTAGTCCTCAGTTTTCCTAATGTCATCCCTAAAACTCTAGCTCTGCCCACCCTTCTCCCAGGAGAATCAAATAAGACTACCTACTACCCCAGGTTTCAGCCTTGAAAGGATGCTGCCCTGCAGACTAGAACAGAGAGTGGCTTAAGGGTCCCAGACCAAAAGTGACCTCAACTCTTGAGCCTTATGGTACCTCCCCTATCACACAGAGGAACCTAAGTAGGACAAGGAGGGACCCAGAGCCAGTTAGGTGTCCCTGTCACTGCCTGATGCCATATGGAGTCTAACCCAGGGTGCTCCCCATTGCTTTTGGTACTGATTCTTAGACTTGCTAGAGTCATGGACCAGTGTCTCTAGGAAAGTTACCTAGATCTGCTGTGAACACCACAGTACATACTGTTCACAGCCCCAGCTTCCTGCACAAGACTTGACTGGCACATTTCTGTATTGCCTTTTAATAGTCCTGTAACAAAGCACCCTTCTGTTCAGTCTCAGAGGTCCTATAGCAGCGTTCCTGACAAGGTCTCCCCAGAGCTTGGCCTTTCTCAGTATGACCTTAGGCAGACCCATGTAGTATGAGACTATCTCTTTCCTATGACACTTTCAGGGTATAGGTCATGGGAGTCCTGGTCCTGAGAATTATGACACTGAGAAAACCACTGCTTTTGTAGACTTCAGAAGTCCACTCTGACCCCTAGGATGTCCCCATGCTCGACCCCCACTGGGTAGTATTTCTAGGACGCTGATATCACCGCAGGCAGAATTGTGTAGATCATATCCCATTGTGGTATCACCTGCTGGCCCAAAGACTTGGGGAAACCTTAGAAATAGCTTCCTTAGGCACCCAGACCCAAGAGAGTTGCTTCAAGGTCTGTGTCCATTAGCTAGCTCCTTGTCCCCCAACACCCACAGCACTGAACCCCATTAAGCCATGTGTAGTGGCAACTGTCTATAATCCCAACACCTAGAATTTAAGTGAGATCCTTCTTCAGGGACAAAAAGAGTCTTAGTGTCAGGTGTGGTGGTGCATGGCTTTCATCCTTGCACTCAGGAGGTAGAGGCAGAATTATTACAAGTTTGATGCAGCTAATTTAACACAGTGAGACCCTGTCTTAAAATAACGAGGGGAGGGATGGTGTGTGTGTGTGGGGAGCACACCAAATCAAAGCAGGAGAAAGAAACAATCAAACCCAGTAATAGAACTGATATATAACATTTGCGTGGCCACACTTCCGGTGGCTTGGACCACAGTGTGGTTTATGGACAGGTGGTACACAGCAGGCCTCTAAAGTTGCTGGTATAGACAAATGTGTGATCAGCCTGGTGGGCCTACCTTTGTATGTAGCTGTACTTCTCAGCAGAAGTACACAGCCTGGGACAGTACACTCTCAGATTTTCCCTCTCTCTGTCTCACTTTTTCCCTTTCCCTCTCTCTCCCTTCTTTCAGACCCTTCCCACTAAATGAGCCTAGATTCCTAGAATTCACTATGTATATACCAGGTTGGCCTCACAGATAGCTACTTCAGCCTCGCTGGCATTAAAAGATTGTATCGCCATACCAGGCTGGTCTTTTGGGGTCTCTCATGCAGAGCTGTGGGCTGGCAGGATTCTCAGACTCTGCAAGGAAGAAGAGAGGTAAGGGCATCCAGGACGGAGCAGGCATGGGTGGAACAGTTTATTGAGGCACTAAAAGAGCAGCAGGAAGCCAATGGGGACAGAGAGGGCAGGCAGGGACTCAGCTGTGTCTAGGGATGGGAGCCTTCACTGGGAGAGGTGGCAGTTCTCCATGAGTAGCCTCCTGAAGCGAGTACAATATGGGTATAGTAATGCCAGCGGAAGGGGCTTTGGTGGAGACAGAGGTCTTTTACTCTGGAATCTTCCAGGTTCCCTTGCCCATCCCAGATTCCAAGTGGCTTCATTCACACACAAGCACACTGATTACACAGGTGTACATTCATTTGGTTGGACAGGGTGTGCCCACAGGATTCAGGCCTGACCCTGGTACTCTAAAACTCCAAGGAAGATTCTCATCCCTTTTGTGGTCCCCAAGGGCAGTCATGAGATTGGCTATGGACACAAGGGCTGCTAGTCCCATTTCAACAGAGTAAATGAGGGTGCATTTGGTGCTTATCCCTGATGCTAAGAGTGTAGAAGGACTAGACAGATCCAGGAGGAGCTGAAGGCTCTTACAGTCCCCAGGGATCTAAAGGAGGCTGTGGCTTTCTTCCTGAGCTGAGGGGTGGGGATATGGAGAACACATGGGGATGGTCAGGGGTCCAGGTGCAGCAGAGCCAGCAAGCTGAACAGGAGCCCAAGGCCCAGCAGTGGGATACTGGCTCGAAGGCCGAAGCCAGCGGTGCTGATGTTGCAGAAAGAATGCGTACAACAGTAGCTATTCACGGATGCCACACCTAAATTGACATTGATGTTCTCACGAGGGCAGATTTGCGCACAGCCCTTATTCAGGGTGTAGCCAAGGTTGATATTCCCTGTATGAAAAGTGAAAATGAGGTGACAGACATATGGGCACCAGGAGATGGAAAAAGCACCATAGATCCTGGGTCCAGGCTAGGGAGATAGCTAGTTACTCACCAAAGCCGGCAGCAGCGGATACTGTGACACAGTAATTGTCTGAGTTCGGGCATAAAGTTGGCCACAGGCACTTCAAATTGCTCTTCTGATCCGTGCAGGAAAAGCACATTAGGGAATGGACTGCAAAAAGGACAGGGCTATAGGTGACACCTGCCTGCTCCCTGGGGAAGCCTTCCAGGAAAGGGTACCATTCCAGTGTGTGTGTGTGTGGGGGGTTTGATACCCAACCCTTCATGGATAATGAACAACTAACTACAACATACTCAGCCCTGGATCAGAGACAAAAACAAGATAAGTAACATTAGACTTTGGTCCTAGAGGGTCTAAAGTGTCTCCTTAAACACGAGGTGACAACAGTGTAGCTGGGCCAGGCAGAGGAACTAGGTCACTTTGCTAGGGTGTGGGAGGCAGGAAGGCCAAAAGTTTACAAGGGAGCTGGCTCATGAGGATCCCTGGGCATCTGCTCAGGGGGAATATAGCATGAAGGTCAGGAGGAAGGCCAGGCTGCATCTGGGGTCTCAGTGCTTCATACCTTGTTCCACACCCAGAAGGGCTGCCAGCAATACAGGCAAGAAGACCCTCATGCTGGAAGTGGCAGACATCTGCTGGGGGTTCACAAGCCAAAGAAGCCTGCTGTGAGAGAAGCAGTTGGTTAAGGACAGGTTACCCACTCACAGCCCAGGATCCTGGCTTAGCATCACTCCACCCCTCCCCTTTGGAGATGGTTGTGGCATTCAGGACTCAGGTAGGAGGACAGGAAAGCAGTGTTAACTTCCTGCTGCCCCGAGGCTAGCCATTGAGAAAACTTGAGTTACATCCAATTCCTTACCTAGTGGCTCCTCTCCCCATCCCCCCACCCCCGCGCTGTACCAACCTAAGAAGCAATTTGTACTGTCTAAAGCCAGCCATGTGCTACAGTCACACTTACAGAAACTATATATTCCCTGAGATCCCTTCCTCCTTGTGAGATTAGTAGGAGCCAGGATTTTCCTTTGCCCCTTGGGGTGCTAATCAAGTCTCAGTACACCTGGCCCTCTCCTGCTGCAACTGTGACCATTTAGTAAAGGAGCTTTTATCAGACCTTCCTTTGCAGAATCTTTCTCCAAATTCATCTAACGATACCTTCCAGTTAACACCCCTTCCTAAACTTGGGGCACCCAAGGCCAAGTAAGGAAAATCAAGAACTCTCAGAATGCCATAGAAGTGGGGGGCTTGGGGAGTGGACCTGAGGCCAGAGCAACCATGAACCTTAAACATTTTCTGGGTCCCCTGGAGAGGGGTGGAGGCTTCTGGGCTTCACCATTCTGTCCTATACTAGCTTGGGGCTCAGGACCCATTTCCAGAAGAAAACAACTCCATTCCTCTACCTGTATTTGGGGAGGGCAACAAGAGGCTACCTGTAGCAGTCAGTACACTAGGCAGCCGGGTGGGCCATGGCGCTTTTCTGGGCCCTTGGGCAGGAGTCTGTGGCACAGGGTAGAGAAAGTTGGAGAAAGAATCAGCACGCTGGGTTTCAATGTCCTATTTTTGAGTACCACTGACCTCCTGGAGGGAGTACACAGATGCGGTCTGTTGAGTGGGAGGGTGCATTCCAGACACTGAGAGAAATAGTGAGTGGCTTAAAGATTTAGGGAGATTCTCTTAGAGAAAGGGGGTGCAGTGGGAGATGAAGTTGCCTGTGTCTTCCAGGGCCAGCCCTGGGCCTCTCCAGTCCTGAGCCTTCCTAACATCTTACAGTGAGTAGCAAAACCCCAGATGGTCAAGTTCAGTGCCAAGCCCAGCTGGGCCTGTCTCGCTTCCAGGCAGTACATACAGAGGGAAAGGAGTCTGCTCTCTTTTCTATACACAGTGAGGTTGTGGAAGGAAGGAGCCCCGAGTTGTTTGCTAGGATGCTCTGGCATGCACAGCTACAAACAGGTCCAAGAGGCAACCATCGCCCACGGAGGAAGGAACCATAACATGACCAGAAGAGCTGAGGAAAGATACCGGAGGAGTGGGTGGAAACCAGTCCAGTGCGATGAGTCTGTCCACAGCTACCATCGGCGCACCACCTGGCAGGGCCGCCTGGGGCCCAGGAACTTCTCTTCAAACTCACAGGGCTCCCATGTGAAAGCCAGGTGTCTCAAGACAGGCTGCCGGCCAAGAGCCTGTTTAGTCACGGAGCTAGCCCGGGACTAAGAAGAACCCAGGAAGCTCAGCATTGGTATGCAAAATCCTGGACAAAGACAAAGAGCCCCCCCCCCCCACCGCTTCTCACTTTGGGGAGGGTCCTCTGCAACTCCAGCTCTAGTTTACAAGGGTGTATCCCCGGAGATCCCGAGCAAACACAAAACACATCAGCTTTGGTGGAGTTGATAAAGGGGCACCCATTGAGGGCTCAGCAGGGGCCTTTGCCCTTTTCCGTTACAGATCTCCAGAAACATTCCAGGAGGATTAGGGGATGGGAGGAAGGGAACACGCTGTAGGGGGCCTCGCAGGCTCCAACCACTCTTTACCGGGGTACCGAGCGCCCAGACCCCAGACGCTGCAGCCAAGGCCGCCAGCTCTCTCCCAGAGCATCCACGCCATGGCCTGGTCCTCGCGTGACGCGTGGACTCCTGAGGCCGAATCCCGCAGACTCACCTCAGGGCGAAGAGGCCCCGAAGAGCTCCCGAAACCTCAGGTTGTGGAGATCGCCACAGTCTGAAGATTCCCAGGCAGGCGGAGCAGCGCGCGGATGGCTGGGGGCGGGCGGCGGGCGGGACGTTCCATGGTCTGTGGGCGGATCTCTTTTGGGAGAGAAGGACAACCGGGCTATCTGACTCTGGCTCCTGCGGCTGCGCCCTGGCCTAGCAGCACAAGTATTTTGAGGTTCAGATGAGTCCCGACTTATGCGGCCCCCAAGCATCCAGAAGTCGGGCGGAGACCGTCCTAAGTGCCCCACGCTACATAATGTGGTGTCTGAGCGCTGCAATGGCCCGCTGCTTTCCACCTGGCCTGCGGTGCAGCCCGTTTGCCAGCATTTGCAGGAGAGACCCGGGGAGGGTGGAGGGTCCAGGCCTCTGCAGCTACCATTGATACTAGGATCTGTGCGCAGGCTCTGCTTACTTCCGGAAGGAGAGGACAGACTGCATCCCAAAGCCTTAGGCTCATGGGAATCTGCTGCCGCGGGGGCTGAGGAAGTGCTGGACCATGGATGCTGCATCTCCGGCCCTGCTGGTTGTCAGGTCCCTCCAGGCTGAGCCTTTCCAGGCCAGCTCTCTCTTGGGATGAGGAGACAGTGCAGGGTTTCGAGGAAGAAGGCCATTGAGGCACTGGTTTGGACAGATCTGGTTCTCACCTCCCCTTCCTCTGGGTGCAGGGCTGCCTCTTCGACTCCTCTAGGTAGATATGGAACCGAGGTTCCAGAACCCAGTCAACCTGTCTTGACTCTCATCTAAAGTGTTGAGGCTCCAGTTTTTAGAAAGAGATTTCCAACCCTTCTGCTTTTTACCTAAGCATCTTTGAATATTCTCTTTCTAGTGCTCATGAAATGCCTGCGCACCCACAAATATTAACGATCACCTGCTGAGTGTGGGCCAGTAGCAGGATCCTGGGGCCCATGTTCTGCTTCTGCATGATACTTCTGGGGGAGACCAGGGCACTAAGAGTGGGCTTAGATACCAGGCCCCTTTGCCTGGCAGGGCTGTTTGTCTTTTCCCCTTCACACTTTCTTCCTCCCCCGCAGCCCTCCCTAGGGAGTTGTGGGCTGCTGAGTCTCTGCCACCTGCTTTTCTGAGAGTCACGCTTCATTTTTGCTCCCTTATGTGGAAGTAAGGGTTTTGCACCTGATCTTCCTCACAGTCTAAGGAGTTGACAGTGGTGACAATGGCTATCCCGAGGATGAGTTTCACAGGATTGGGGGTAGGGCAGAGAAGGGGTGAGAGAAGAAAGAAACAGTTGTGAAGCTGGAGGTAGATTGGACAGGGGGGTCAAGATGTCCTGCAACAGGAAGTCAGCTGTTAGGAGGTTGGAGAACTAGGAGCTTATTCAGTGTGTGTGGTGAGTGATATGAACATAGTGATGCCCCCTCACAGGTTATCAAATAGAGGTAGGGTCATACATGCTCCTGGTGCTCACTTCTCAAGAGCTGAAGGTGAGACTCAGTGTACATTCTCAGATGTCCAGGCTACAGCATGATGACATTTGATGGTTGAGGAGTCCTCAATTTGGAGTGATGGCCTAGCTGTCCTCAGGACAGAAATCATCCAGGAGGCAATGGCCAGGTTGTTGCTCAGTGTCTGGTGCCTTGATCTCACTGGGGAGCAGGACAGGTCTGAGTAGCCAAGGATGAAGGTATCGTCCTCATATTTATAACATATTTGAACTTTCTCTTGGTCTGCTCCAGTGATCCGAATACCTGCCAGAATATCAGTATTGAGGGATTGAGAGCAGAGGACTTCCTGAGAGGAAGTCTAGCACCACCTGTAGCTCATGGCAGGGCTTCAGGAAGAATTTAAGAAGTCATGGTTCATCAGGACAGGCCTCTACTTTGGTCCTGGTAGACAAGTTGCATTAAAGGGGCTTCATAATTATGGATGTCCAGCTCACAAGTCTCCTCTAAGTCTCTGCCATGGCTCTGCCATTAGGCCTAGACTCCTTTGAAGCACTGTCTAGAGGATCCTGGCTGTGCAGTGATCTGGGGCTTGCTGACACTGTGTTCCATGGGGTTGCAGGAGTCTGGATATTTTAATGCTGAGCCCCGAAGGAGAGAATGAGTGTGTGTGTGATAAGCTAGCTTATAGGAGTTATGGTTAGCACTGGAGTCCATGCCTCCAAAAAGGACAGCAATCTCAGGAATGATGGCAGGACTTTCTACATCGGCCTGACTTCACATGCTAAACTTCTGGTCTGCCCTTGAATCCCTCACTCCAGTCAGTTCACTGGTAATATCATGTGAGTGGAGCAGGTGATGCCTATTCCTTCACAAATCTACTATACTATTCCACTGGTGGCTCAGCTCTTCCTGTTCACTCATTCATCCCAAGGCAGTCTAGCGTCACATGGGAGAGTCTGTCCGTTGTCACCCTGTGGCTTCTGTAATACCCAGATCATGGAGTCTACTTTCATAGCCATCCGCTGTCTCTCAGTGGCTTCTGTGACACCCAGATCATAGATTTTACCTGCATAGCCATGACTCCATCTATAAACCGAGCCTCATCTCCAGTCTCGATTACATTAATCTGTGTGATCCCTCAGCATGGGCATCCGTGGTGTGACTTAGGCTTATGCCAATGGCATTGTCATGGGCTGGAGTTCTGTGGCCACTGAGCCTGTGCTGCTCTGGTGGGATTCTACCCACGTTTTCTGGGATGCTGAGGTTTGCTTATCTAGAACATTCTGGATATAGAAACACCCACTCCAGCAGTCTCTGGGGACTTGCAGGGACAGGGGCAGTATATCTTCAGCTCGAGTGTACAGGATGATCTATTTTAGGACAAGGGATTTCTTTTACTTTGGAGATCTCACCCTCTACCATGTCATACAGTAGTCCTTTCTGCCGAAGCAGCTCCCACTGGGGTGTGTGATAGTTTGAATTAAAAATTCCCCTCATTGGCTTATATATTTGGATGCTTAGTATTCAGAGAGTAGTTCTGCTTGAGAAGGGTTATAGGGTGTGATGTTATTGAAGCAAATTGAGGGTCAGGGTAGGCTTTGAGGTGTCAAAAGCTCAAACCAGGCCCAGTGTCTCTCTCTTCCTGATACCTGTGGATCCAGATGTAGAACTCCCAGCTACTTCTCCAGCATCATATCTGCTTGCATGCAACCATGCTCCCCACTATGATGATAATGGACCAGACCTCTGAAACTGTAAGTCAGCCCCGATTAAATGCTTTCCTCTATAAGAATTGCCAAAAAAAAAAAAAAAAAAAAAAAAAAGAATTGCCATGTTCGGGGCTGGAGAGATGGCTCAGCGGTTAAGAGCACCCTCTGCTCTTCCAGAGGACCCGGGTTCAATTCCCAGCACCCACATGGCAGCTAACAACTGTCTGTAGTTCCAGTTCCAGGCAAACACCAAGGCAAATAAATAAATAAAAGTGTTTTTTTTTAAAAAAAAAAAAAAAAAAAAAGAATTGCCATGTTCACAGTGTCTCTTCATAGCAATAGAATTCTTAACTAAGACAAGATATAACCTGTACCACTTCTTCTCGAGTCCCTCGACTTTCCCAGATAGAACGTAATCTCATGAGGATGGGTGAAAATTGGCCAACCACTCCTCTGCAGGTCATAGCAGGTTCTAGTCCTAGCCCTGAGCAGTTACTTGGCTCAGCTTTAGTGAGCCCTGAGCCTATTTTCCTATTTGGTCTACTCTGCCTTGCTGAGTTCACAGGGTAGGACAAGGTTGGTAGGGCCAGAAAATCCCTAGGTCCCTTCAACACTCAGAGGGTGTGGATTGACTCCCTGCCCCTAGAGTGAGGTAACCCTTGCCTGTAATCTAAGCTTGCTTTAGGGATTTTTCTGGGCAAGACTGTCTTCCTCCGATTGCTAGCTGAGCTCCTTCACTGCACAAACCTTTTGCAGGCAGGCCCCTGTCCTGAGGAAGACCCAGATGGATGCAGGACGTTGGGTAGCCTGCCTTCCTCCTGCAGCTCTCCCAACTCTCCTCAAATCCTCTCTCGTGGGCAGCTGAGTGGGTGCTGGCAGCCCTGGAGTAGGCCCTCTGTCTCTCAGTCTCTCGTCTGCTGTGTGGATCCCTTCCTCTTCAGCACCCCTTAGCAGTAGTTAAGCCCCTTCTGGAGCTATTCTGGCCATGTTTTATCCTACTTGAATCCCCCTAGTCCTAGGATGCCCAGTTATTCTCAAAGTGAATGAATAAACAAATGAATGCAGACACTCCACGTTTTGATGGCAGCACAGAGAAAGTATATTTTCTGTATAGGTGTCTGTCTGGTCCCAGCCGAGGTATCAGGTGTGTAGGGGACCTCTGGTCACAAGTGAGGAAGGTTTTTGTCTTTGGTAGGTGCCCAGAAAGGGGACCCCATATTTGGGGGTGCCTGGGATTTTGGAAAATAAGTTCAGCAGAACAAAATTCATAGGTGTGGTAACCTCAGGGGAATGGGTGTAAACCTTCATATGCCCCAAGTCTACCCAGAGGACACTGGTTTAAACTGAGGTTTGGAATTGACAGCACATAGAGGGCTGGACATGCCCAGTCACTGAGCATGCTTAGTGATATCAGTTTAGTGAGGAGATGGCTAGACCTTAGCAGGCATGGAGAACACTGGGGCTGGTTCCTCCCTCAAGGCAGTTTGGAGAGTCAAGGATCTGAATCATTTTCCTGGCTGTGGGAGGACAAGTCATCTCATAGGCCAGTCTCATCACCTGAGTTTCCTAAAACACTCTTAATGAATAGCCATATAACCAAGCTTCACAGAGTCATCAGGTCATTGAATCTTCCAACCAAAAGACCAATATTATCAGACAGCATCTGAGGCCTATAGCAAAGGTTTCTCTTGATTTGCTATGACCTACCTACCTGATGTTTCCACTAGTATATTTGAAAAGTATTTTATGACTTTGTCAAATACTATAAAATAAAAAGTTCATCAAACTGTTGCTACATCCGAACATGGAACTTGGGGTGACCTAAATGTGTTCCTGGGCCATCCTCATTTATATTTGGCTCCAGAATAAACTATCATTCTTTACAAAAAAATAAAAAAGAACCCCTCTTGAGTGAAAGAGATCATGAGCAGAAAAGTGTGAGAAGTCTGTTAGGAGCTGCAGAGATGCAGCTCTGTTGGCAGGACACTTGTCGAGCAAGCAATAAGCCCTGGGTTCATTCATCCCCGGCGCCACAGAAACCAGGAGCAGGTGGTGCATACCTGGAATCCAAACATTTGGCAGGCAGAAACAGGAGGTCAGGAGTTCAAGGTCATCCTCAGTATCAAGGTCAAACTGAGACTGAAGAGACCCTGTCTAAAAAAGGGGAAGTGGGACTATTAAGAGACTGAGCAGCTTGTGAGAAGATCCTACACCAAAAAGTAGGGACACTGGGCCCTGTCCGCTGTTTTGAAACAGCAGTGCTGGTCTGCTCTTAATAGGAAGCTATCAGAGCTTTTCACTTTGTAGCTTTGTTGCCTTGGTCTTGCTTTTATAATATTCTATTTGGGTGGCTTTTTTGTTGTTTTATTTTTCTCTTTTTGTCTGAGACAGAATGTATTCATTACTCTTCTGTTGCAGAGATAAAACAGGAGGGCCGAAAGTAACTCGATGGAGTTTATTTGGGTTCGGGACTCCTAGAGGGAGAAGAGTCCATTCTGGTGGGAAGGCATAGCACCGAGAACAGGTAGCCCACAGATCACATCTTCAAATGCAGGCATCAAGCCCAGAGAGCGAGTTGAAAGTGATGTGAGGCTAAGAACTCCCAAAGCTTGTCCCTAGTGATATGCTTCCTCAAACAAGGTTTTTCCTCCTAAAGTTTCATAACCTCCCCAAATGGCATCATTAACCCAACTATTCAAATACAAAAGTCCAAAAGGGACATTTCTCTTTGAAACCAACACACAGGGTCTCTCTCACTCTATATATAGCCCAACCCAACCTTGAAGAGTTGACAATTCTGCTGCCTCCAAAGTACTGCCATTACAGACTTGAATAACCACCATACCACAGCTACTGCTGTGAACAATTTAAGCTTTGCTATGCTTGATACATTCTAAAATAAGTTTTTGTTGTTGTTGTTGTTGTTGTCAAGAATTAGGTATAGAGGCCCCTGAAGAACGTTTTCCTTGTGCTTGGTTTGACCATGATTATCATGGAGTGTCTGTGGTGACTGATAGGAGGCTGCAGCTGCTGATATGATAACAAAATAGAACTGTACAGCAGATAGCTAGGTCACAGTAATTGGGCCATTAATGTTCCTTCTTGGAAAAGGAAGAGAGGGTCATAGGACCTCCCTAGGACTCTCCCTTGAGATTCTAATCACCTCCCACTAAATGTACGTGGAATCCTAGAAATGCTTTAAGTGTGTAATAGGTAAGAAACTGGCTGGGCTTGGTCCCAAGAAACTTAACCATTCATCAAGCTGGACCTGAGGCATCTTTCTTTTTTTAACCCAGCTCCTTCCTACTTTTGCTGAATACACATAGCTTTTACATCTCTCCAAGAGAGTCACAAGTAAGAGACTCTAGCATGTTTATCAAGATGATAAAAAGCTAACCAGACATTGACCCCTTGCCACCTTGGCATACAAATACTATTCAAACCATAAACCTATCTTTCTTGTTTCTTGTGTTAACATCAGCAAGTTCTCATGTTAATATTAATATCACAACATAACACAGTGCAACTTGTAAAAGTCCCACAGTCTTCAAGATTTCAACACTTTAAAAAGAACTTTGAAAGGTGTCTTTTCAAAGTTACTATGGGTTTTTGTATAAACAAAACATGCTAGATAGTTTGTTACCCCAAGAGGGAAGAACAAAGAGAAAGTCACAAGCAAGTAGAAGCAAAACCAGACTTCCAATGCTATAAAGCACGGAACTGTCAAATGTCTGGGACTTACTCGTGATCGCCTGAGTCCCAGGGGACCTGAGCACTCTCACTTCTCTGGCTTCCCCATGACCTCCTGTTCTTGGTAACCTGCAATAAGCTAGGGTCTCCACTGTACCTTCACCAATGACCTCCTGACCTCTTTACAGGAGCTCTGACATGCTCCAGGTGTCAAAGCATCAAGGCTCAACTCTTCATCATAACCTCTTCAGTTCTAGGGTTTACTTCGCTGCTGAGACTGCATCCTCACCAACGGCCTCTCCTGACCTCCACGGTGCTAAGCCTCAGATGCTTCTTTCCATGACTCCTTCATGACTTCAAACTCATGTGTGAGTCTCTTACATATGACCAACTTCTGCTTGCAGCAAGATGTACACAGCCTTGGTCCCCTCCTCCTTCCTGGACCACAGTTTCTGTGTACTGGCCCTGAGGAAATACTCTCAGATTTAGCTTTGATGATGCTAGTTTCTTATAATAAAACTGACTAGAAACTGTAAATTTCTATTTTTAATATATCACACAAATAGTCCTGCTGTAGTCTTTGCTCTTAAATGTCGTGATCCAGGCCTCCACTGTCTGCAGTTCTGACAGCTTCCTTATCTTCTACACACCTAGTAAGCTTTGAACAAACATTTAGTGGCTTTTCCAGTCCAAAGTTCCAGATACTTCCCCAGTCCACTCCAAAGCAATACCATCAGGTCTGTCTCAGCAAGACCACACTCAAAGTACCAATTTCTCTTGTAGTGTGCTTTGTGCGGCTGTAAAGACAGACAAAAGCCTATTGGAAAGGAGGAAGGAGGGGCTGGAGAGATGGCTCAGAGGTTAAGAGCACTGACTGTTCTTCCAGAGGACCTGAGTTCAATTCCCAGCAAAACCACATGGTGGCTCACAACCATCTATGATGAGGTCTGGTGCCCTCTTCTGTAAAAACTGTATGCATAATAAATAAATAAAACTTTAAAAAAAAAAATGAAAGGAGGAAGGAAAGCGTTGGTGTAAATTACACCTCTCCATCACAGTCCATCACAGTCAGGGCAGGAATCCAGGGCAGAAACGGAAACAAAGACCACTGAGGAGTTCTGCTTCTTTACTTGCTCCATTTGTTATTTTACACAGTCCAGGGTCTCTTAGCCAGAGGTAGTACCACCTACAGCTGTCTGGGCCCTCCCACATCAGTCATTAACTGAGAAAATGCTCTACAGACTTACCTAACAGTTAAAACTGAGGAGAAAAGACCAAGTCTGTAATTGTCCAGTTAAAGCAAGCTGCATTTTGGGGTGTACCTGAGGCTGGCCAGCAGGCTGTCTCAGCATAAATTGGAACTTGAGAGAGCAGCCCCTGCTGGCCTTTTGAAGTCCTTTTTATAGGGGAGATAAAGTGTTCACAGGAGTGAGAGAGTCGGCATAGAAAAATACAATGAAAGGTGTGTTTTGTTCTTTTCTGTTTTGTTTTGCTCCCCCCTACACAGACATAGGGGAGCACTGGTCCTGTGCCCTGAGATGATGCCCATTGTCCCTAAAGCCTGTGGAACTGAACTTAACATTCATCTTAGATTCTTTCCACAGGGAGCTCTCAGGAGCAAAGTAAAATGGTTAAACCAGATGTCAGTCAGTCTTAAATAGGGAGGTAGGAAACTCTAAGGAAGATATATAAAAGCCAGGTTTGAGACAGCCATTCCGACCAGTAACAGAGACCCATTAGGCTTGCTCCCTACCTTGAGCAGTCTACTCCAATCTTTTTGGAGTACTCAGTTTAGTTTTCCCAAATAAACCACTTCTTTGCTAAATAAACTTACTTAAGTTGTCTATTTTCTCTTGACTGAATTCATTCCTTCCGTGGTGGTGCACACCTTTAATCCCTGCACTCGGGAGGTAGAGGGAAATGGATCTCTGAGTTCAAAGCTAGCCTGGTCTACAAAGTGAATACACAGAGAAATCCTGTCCCAAAAAACAAAAACCAAAAAAAAAAAAAAAAAAAAAACCCAAAACAACAACAAAAGAAGACCAAGGACTCCTGTAGCATCTGCCTCATAAGGATCATGTGACTTCCTATGAGCAGAGGCCATGTTTAAAAGCTCCTGGAGGATACTTTTGACCACCTTCTGTGCTGCACATCTGGTCAAATCCCAGGGTTCTCACTTCTCATGTTAAACTCAGAACTGCTCTTGTGAGGGACAACCAGGTGAAAGGCCATATAGCACTCAGGTGACGGTCATCTCCAGTCATCCACAGTTGAGAACTCCCAATGACCCATGACCCCTGGGACTCTTCATTTGACTCTTAGAGTCTTTTTTAAAAAAACATTTATGGACTTGCTATATAATCCAGACTGAGCTTGAGTTTGTGCTTCTCAGCTTCTGTGGTTACAGGCTTTTGCCCCTACACCTGCTTTACATTGTTAAAGCTTTTCTGAGTATTTTTCCAGAAATTGTCTGAGATATTTCCTTGATTCAGATGCTCCCTCTGTTCCCCCCCCCCCTTTTAATACTGAGACCTTGAACTCAGGGCTCTGTACACGTTAGACAAAACTTTTGCCAGGTTTACTAGTATATGATTTTAGTAAAATACAAACAGCGCTGATGTCGTGTCCCAGAGTAACTCAGCTTTCTTCATTGGCTGCTTCCTCCTTGGCCTTTCCACTTTATGTGAGACAAATCTTTTTGTTGTGGTTGTCTTTCATTCTGGAAATAGAAGTCAGACCATGTCCATTCTACACCAGCACTCTATCACTGAGCTGTGTCCTCAGCACATACTGCTTCTTTACAGTTGAAAAGATTAAGATTTGACATGGCCTCCAGGAAATGACTCGTTATTTAATACACTTAAGAAAGAGGAAGAGGGGGGCTGGAGAGATGGCTCAGCGGTTAAGAGCACCGCCTGCTCTTCCAGAGGACCCAGGTTCGATTCCCAGCACCCACATGGCAGCTAACAACTGTCTGTAGTTCCAGTTCCAGGCAAACACCAAGGCAAATAAATAAATAAAGTTTAAAAAAAATTAAAAAAAAAAAAAGAAAAGAAAGAGGAGGAGGGGGAGGGGGAAGAAAACTCCAGACTTGGGGCTGTTAATATTGTGTTTTTTATAAATATTTATTTTTATTTTATGTGAATTGGTGTTTTGCCTGCATGCATAACTGTGTAAGGGTGTCAGATCTTGGAATCGAAGACAGCTATTAGCTGCCATGTGGATTCTGGGAATCAAATTCAGGTCCTCTGGAAGAACAGTCAGTGCTCTCAACTGCTGAGCCATCTCTCCAGCCCAATATTGTGTTTTAAACACTCAAAAGAAACTCCAGAGCCAAACCTCCTGAGCAAGACAGTCCTGAGAAAGGAGGAACAGCTCCCCTAATTGGGTCCAACCAGCTGGGTTCTGAACTGCCGTTCTGGTTCCCACCCTCAGCGTCACTTCTGTTCTGTCCACTCTTGAAGAGGAGACCCAGGGATTCTGGTTTGACTTTTTATCCAATTTGCACAAAACCAATTAGTCTCCGCTGGCAAAAACATTTATGATGGATTTATTAGAATTAACAAAATTTAACCAAATACTAGTCCTGAAGGAGACCACACCTGATAGAGGTTCTAGAAGTTTCTGTATGTAAAGATACCCAGGGCTGGAAAGCTGGCTCAGTGGTTAAGAGTGCTTATTGCTCTGTCCTGTGTTTGGTTACTAGCACCCACTAGCACCTTCATGGCTCACGGCTGCCTGTAACTATTGTTTCAGGAGATCTAAGATCCTCTATTGACTTCTAAGGGTTCCTGCAAGCATGTGGGACACATAAACTGACTCAGGCTCACACACATATGTATATATTTAGAAATAAATTAATCTTAAAATACATTCCTTAGAAAATAAATTGCTCTTGAGCTGTGTATGATGGCTCATGCCTGTAATCCCCAGCGTTTGGGAGGGTGAGGCAGAAGGATCATTAGAAGCTTGAGGCTATTGGTTACAGAGTAAAACGTTGTCCCAAATATTTCCTTTAATTGCTTCTCTCCCTTGGCAGCTCCTGTATCTATGGCACAGGAACCATGTAGAAGAGGAGGCAGACTATCAGGAAGTATGTTTCAAAACAGTCTCTTCTAGAAACCTTTGCATAAACATGACCAGAAAGATGGCAATATCAATAGATATGCTAATATGGAAGGAGGAAAATCTCATGGTGTTCCACCCATAGACAAAGAACTATGGACAAATAATGATTGTCCAAGAGAGGAAGAATCAGCCCCTAAATGATACAAAGTGGCCAGCCCTGAGACCATATGCATACAAACAACAAAAACAAACATATATAAAAAAGGGGGACTTTCAATTTAGGGGTGTCGGGGGATATGGAAGAAAAGACAGGGAAGGGACTTGGGTGGGTCCGGAAGGAGGAAGGAAAGGGAAGAAGCAAAGTGATATAATTACATTTTAATTTAAATGCATAAAAATAATTTTCTATAAAAGCAAGACATTGAGACAATGTCATTTCAGGAAGAAGAAAAAAAATGTGAAATAAAATTGTCATTATAAGAATGGACTCCCCAAAAGGAGGCACTGGTGTGATGGGTAATTCCAGAACTGAGGGGGTTGAGGCAGGAGAATTCCTGTAAATTCCAGGTCAACCTGGACCATCTGTAACAAGACTCTGTTTCAAAAGGACAAAGGTAGGACTCGAGAGATGGCTCAGCGGTTAAGAGCACTGACTGTTCTTCCAGAGGACCTGTGTTCAATTCCCAGCAACCACATGGCAGCTAACAACTGTCTGTAATTCCAAGATCTGACACCATTACATGCAGGCAAAACACCAATTCACATAAAATAAAATAAGTATAAGTATATTTTTTAAAAAAGACAAAGACGTCCAAACCAAACCAAACTATGTTCTAGCTTTTTCTTTTGGGCTACCAACTTACTCCTGATTCATTATTCAGAGACTTATTATTAGTTTTGAATGCTTAGCCTAGCTCAGGCACATTTCTGGCTAGCTCTCTTAATTTAACCTGTTTTCCTTTATATCTTACTTTGACTGCTTCTGTCTGTCATCTGCCTGGCTTCTGGCCCTAGATGTGTTCCTCGTTCTCTCCTTCTGAGAGATTTATTCTGAGCCTAGATTTATTCTCCTATTTATTCTCTCTGCCTGCTAGCTTCACCTGTTCTTTCTCATCTTTGCTATTGGCCATTCAGCTTTTTATTAGATCAATCAGGTGCCTTAGGCAAGCAAGGTGAAACAGATGCAACACATCTTTACGTAATTAAACCCAGATATTTTATATTGTTAAGCAAATACAGCATAAACAAATATATCACTTCTTCACAGTTAAAGTGATCTGCAGTGGTGATATATTGTGTATCAAATAAAGCTTGCCTGAAGATCAGAGGACAGAGCCAGCCACAGAGTTAGCCACAGAGGTCAGGCAGTGGTAGCACATGCCTTTAATCCCAGCACTAGGAAGGTTGAAATAGAAAGTAATATGGGTGGGAAGAGAAAGGAATATAAGGCAGGAGGAGACAGGAGTTCACCCCCTTCTATTTTGGCTCTTTGCTTCCCCTATTCAGCCTGAGGATTTGTGGAGATAGGATCTTCTGGGTTGTGGCTGTGGCTTGTTCCTCAGTCTCTGATCTTTTAGCATTGCAATATCTAGCTCCGAGTTTTTATTATAAGATTAGTTAGGATTCATGCAACTAGTTAGGATATCTTTGCATAGTTAAAATACTATTCTACAAGAAAACACAAATAAGAAAATAAACAGAAGTAATTTAAACTGCCAAGGTCTGTGTTCAGACTCTAAGACAGGGAGAGCCAGGTTGTGTCAGGACAGGATGCTGACCGTGTTGACACTGGTGAGGTCTGCTGAGAAGGGGATAGTGGCCAGCACTGCCCAGTTTATAGCCAGGAGATAGAATTATTATTGGAAGCTAATCCATATGTCCTAAACTATAGGCGACTGCATAATGGGTCAAGAAGAGGATGGAATTCCCTAATATGTCCCACATACTTGAAACCTCTCCAGTATGACTGAGACATGTTACTTCATGTTATAATTTTTATTGTTTATGTAGGGGTTTCTGCTTGCATGTGTGCCTGGTACCCATGGAGATCAAAAGAAGGTGTTAATTCCCTGGAACTGAAGTTTAATTTGGTTCAGAGCCATCATTTGGTTGCCAGGAACCAAACCCAGGTCCTCTGGAAGAGCAGCCAGTGCTCTTAACTATCTTTCCAGTCAACCCACCCCTTCATGTTTTGAGATAGGATCTTTTCATGTTTTGTATTGTGAGTTCATATCACCTCTTCAGCATAGGAGATGCGCTTATGGGTGATATCAGTACACATTCCCTGGCCCTCGCCATTTGGCTCAGAATAAGCTCTTTAAACAAAATTGTTATATAACTGGTACAAGACAGTGATCCACCTTTGGCCAGGTCCCCAGGTCTCCAGGTCTACGGGCCTGACTCCCACCTCTACAAAGTGCTCATGTAACACTTGTGACTCTATTTCAAGCACCATGGTCCTGGGAACTTCCTCTAATTTGTATACCCACCCCAGGGCTTTTGCCCAGGCTGTTCCCAATCTTGGTGCTGAAGCTTATTCCCTCAGCCCCCGGATGTCTTTCCTGTCCCTAGGTGAGCCCCTGGGACCTCATGACCACCTGACACTTTACCGTACCGGTAAATTCCTTGTCTTACCTCCCACTGATTTTTTAGGTCCCATTAGCACAAATCTCTTGTGTATACTTTAAATAAAAATGATACAGTTTAGGGGGGTTATGGGAATCATTTTCTCTGCCTATTAAAGAGCAAAAAGGCAGGAAAAGCCTCAAGTGCATCAGATAGGCAGCAGAGAAATCTAAGAACACTGCAAAGAGAGCTGACAGCTCAGTAGTTGAAGAAAAGCAGTTACTGGGGCTGAGGAGACACGTGCAGTAGCAGAAACACAGAGAAAGACCCTCTGCTTTGCAGAGCTGGGTGGTTCTCTGAAGAGTTCCCTCTCTTAATTTAGTGTTTGAAGAGAGATAGAGTGCTTGATTGACCCACAACTGCTCTGTGATGTCCTGACCTCTTTTGGGACTTGCTGAGCTAGTCCATCAGCAGAGCCTGCTGGTGGGACACAAAACCCTGCAAGGTCTTTGTTTTAAGCTATTGGGCTTTTGTCTCAGGTCAGGAGGATGAGGAAGAAGGCAGCCATTTTGAAAGACCACCACCTTTATTACCTGGTCATGCCCCTCCCCTGTCTGTCTGCCCACCAATGGACTGTCCCTTAGAATCATGGCAGCGGTAATTGGGGTGAGTGGGTGGGGTGTTATAGTGACCAAGAACCTCAAAGCATGATGTCATAGTCATAGGAAGAAGGGATGAGCCTATTACTTCCCAGCTCTTTCAAGTCTCAGCCTCCCAGCCCTCTTGCCTGCCCTAGCTGGGACTCCTCCTTACCATTTGGGGATGATTGCCACTATGTGAGATGGAGCTGGGTCTCCTGTCCCTGGTGCCAGCTTGGAGGTAGATTCACTGTGACTCTAAAGCTGAGGGCTAGACACTGGCTGGGGCTCTCTACCCATTTGTTCCTCTTCAGCTGGGTCGTGATGCACCCTCCTCCCTCCCCCCTGGTTAAGCCAGCCTTGAATGAACACCCAGCAAGACAAGTTGCTATTCCTTGTTAAGAGGTTTGCAGGCATGTGGTCAAAACCTCAGTGGCCTTACTTCCAAATTTCTCTCCTGGCTTTATCAGGGTGCTTCCTTTCAGATTCCTTATATCCCCATCTAGTCAGCATGTTGAGGCCCTCCCCACTTACTCTCCATATTACCCTGCCCACTCTCCATATCTGATGGAGTCATATCTCTGGTTTTCCAGAACCTCAACTCCTATGTGACTTGAGCTCTCTGGCTTATCTTCATTGAGATTATGGCTAGGGTGGTTTAGCCAGAATACCCAGAATTGTTTCTGGAATTTTCTGTTTGATACTTTGGGACTGTGGTTGGCTGCAAGTAACAGGACTTGAAGTTTGGATAAGGCACCTACTCTAAAACCTTACTCAAGAACTCTAACAAGCACCAGAGAGTGATCTTGTGGTCATCAGGCCCAAAGAAGCAGGAGGAATAGAAGTGTGGTAGACACTGTGTAGACAGACACTGAGGACTGTGTAGACAGGACTTCTAACCCTGCCTCTCTGTGTCCTGTTGCAGAAGCTCCTCAACATGAGGGAGTTACCAGAATGTAGTCAGATGGGGAAACTGAGGCTCTGAGGGAGAGGGAATCAGAAGTAGGCTCCATATTCCATGTTCTTTTATGGGCATGTCTGTGGTCCCATCTCCACCCAACAGGCATGGGGGTTATTAATCCCCAAAGATGGGAGGAGAAAGATGACCCAAATCATCAGTGCCAAATTAATTAAAGTGAGCTTCTTCATTTGTGTAATGTTAACCCCAAATATGCTAGGAGAAAGACCAACTTGGTTAAAACCCCATTAAAGCAAGCTTAATTTAGAGGTGCACCTAAGACTGACCTGCTGGCTGTCTCACCCTAATTCAGGACTTTATCTAGCAGCCCCGAACTAGCTTCTGGGGTCTTTTTTATGGGGAAGAGCCATGAAGTTAACAGAAAACATCTGTAAATGTGCTTGCAGGGCAAGATACAGCTGTTAGAAAAAAATACAATGAATAGCAAGAATATAAGTTATGTAGGAAGGGGGTCATACATTGTGGGGTGGTCATAGTTATAGATCATGGTATCCTGAGAACATTTTGCAAGGCAAAGGGCAATCATACGTCATGGGGCCATGAGTTTAGTGCAGGTTGAAAAACATGTTTTGTAAGGTACATCAAGTTTAGGAGACAGAAACTTCCTCTTTTTTTTCCTCCCCAAACATTTTATCTTTATTTTATGTGAATTGGTGTTTTGCCTGCATGCACAACTGTGTAAGGGTGTCAGATCCTGGAATCACAGACAGGTGTTAGCTGCCATGTGGATGCTGGGAATCGAACCCAGGTCCTCCAGGAGAACAGTCAGCGCTCTCAACTGCTGAGCCATTTCTCCAGCCCCCAGAAACTTGCTCTTAACTAAAATAGAAACCTATTTCTGTAGGCGATGGGGACTAGCATCAAATAATGCAGCCCGTCTCCTGCTTTCACAGGGTCACAGGGAAGAAGGGGACCCGAACTGCAAAGGGCCTCTGCACCCAGGGAATGTGTGAACTCCGACCTCCTACAGGACCCTACTCTCCTTTATAAGGGCTTTGTGATTCTCCAGCTATGGTGGAAATTCCTCCCCCACCCCATTAGATGGCATCTAGTTTCTATTTTCCCCTCAGGTGACCTCTGTGCCCCTCCTAGCTACTTCCTGACTCAGCTTCCAAGGGTTTTATTCCATATTCCTTCTCCTGTCCTCCTCCTGGGCCCCTTTCCCCATCCCAATGCTAGAGGCTCTTCTCTACACCTCCTCCCCTCAGCTTCTTCGAGCATCCATCTCACTACTTTCCTCCTGCCTTTGAGCCTTCTTCCTCATCCCTATTTCCCCAACCCAGGAACTCATGTGCCCTCTAGTGGCAGCAGTATGCATTACTGCCTACCCTTCCTGGCTATGAAGACTCCACAGCTCTCAGAGACTGGAGAGCTAGATTAGGGCATTTAGTGGATTCACTGGCACTTAGGGACAAGTGAGCTGCTTTATCTCAGAGGCCTCCCAGCTGTCCCTGTATAGGCCACCTGGCTAGCCTAGCAGGTGATCTCAATTTGTGTTGTGGGGGTTTCTTATTTCAGGCAAATCTTCTTTAAACCCTGTAAGATATCCTCATACTGGGATGGAAGAAGAGACCCTTGGGGACAGAATCCTGGAGAGCTGATCTTGTGCTCTTCCTGGTGCAAGAACCCAGCTAGGTCCATCTCTTTCAGCAGGACAGGCAGCCATTTCTGACTGAGTAACTCACCAGTGTAAGAACTAACCATAGGTTGCCAGGAGACTGAGAGACAAAATGCCCATCCAGCAGAGCCCCCAGCACTAATCAGCTGGCCTGTGAATATAATTTATGGATACCCAGATGACCCCAGCAGCCTCCTGTGGGAGTGAGTCACTTCTCAATACGAGAATGCCCTGGACTAGCCTGGCCTTTGGGTTTAGAAACACAGAAGGCTGTCAGCTCCAGGCCTGGTAGCTGAGCTTAGGTAAGTGGTAGATCTTTCTGACCTGGCTTATTTATCTATTGGCCGTATTTTAGTGTATTAGGGGGGATTTGGGGGACAGTCTTCCACACACATGTCTCTTACTCTCCACTTCCTCCAGGGAGTGAATGGGAAGCTGCAGAGCAGTTCCCAAGGTGTTTGGAGGGCAGGGTGTTGGATCCAGGAAACCCAGCCATAGCTGTCTGACGCTATGAGTCTCAAAGCTCAGTTAAGCTGCTGGGCAGTAGTTCCTGTGCTTTTGTTTGAGACTTGCTTGGTGGGCTGGAGGGATGGCTCAGCCATTAAAGGCTTGGCTCACAACCATAAATATAAGAGACTTGCTTGGTGCCCTTACAGACCTACCAAAAGGTATGTCTTTACCACTTTCTGGTTGTACTACTTAGTCCGGCTAATATCCAGAGATAACCATCACAGACCAGTTGCTGTCTAGCTTGTGATGGTAGTTAGCTGGGAGTCTACGTTCTGTCCCCTCTGCCATGAGGCTTGGCGTCCTCAGGCTGGCTTTCCTTTGTGTGTGGGACCCCACAGGGAGCATAGTTGAAACCTCGACATTCCTTACAGCCTTGGCTTTGTAGCCTCAGGAGGTCACATGACACCTGTAGGATTGGACTGATTCTATCTTCTAATGAGAAGAATGCGTAATATGACGTTCTTTCAAATTCTATTGTATGAAGCATGTGACTTCTTAAGTAAGGGGCATATAGAATTCAAGAAAAATGCAATGGATTCAGGTCCAGCTTGCTTATTACATAGAGAACTATGTGCCACAATACAGAATACATTTTTAAAAATATTTATTTATTTATTTATTTATTTATTTATTATGTATACAGTGTATAGAGTATTATGTATACAGTATACAGAAGAGGGTACCAGATCTCATTATAGATGGTTGTGAGCCACCATGTGGTTGCTGGGAATTGAACTCAGGACCTCTGGAAAAACAGTACTCTTAACCTCTGAGCCATCTCTCCAGCCCAAGAATACATTTTTTAAGCCTTTATTTTTATTTGATGTGTATGGGTGTTCTGCCTGCATATGTGTATATGTACCACATGTGTACAGTGCCCATGGAGGTCATTGGATCCCCTGGGACTGGAGTTATAGACAGTTGTGAGCCACCTTGGGGAATCAAACCTGCATCCTCTGGAAGAGCAGTCAGTGCTCTTAACTGGTGAGCAATTTCTCTAGCCTACAATAAAGAATATTTTATTGTATATATGGAACAATTTAGTATGAGTTAGTAAAGCAACATATAGTTTGCTATCTATTAAAACTGTATAATTAGGGGCTGGAGAGATGGCTCAGCAGTTAAGAGCACCGGCTGCTCTTCCAGAGGACCCGGGTTTGATTCCCAGCACCCACATGGCAGCTAACAACTGTCTGTAGTTCCAGTTCCAGGCAAAACACCAAGGCAAATAAATAAATAAAGTTAAAAAAAAAACAAAAAAAATTGTATAATTACGTGTCATTGGTAAAAAAGTTCTCAGTGAGACTGACCAGTGTGGATGAGAATTCCTGGAAAGAAGCTGTTGTGCCTGAAAAGGTGACTAACTAGAACTAAGTGATGTAGGAAGCTTGGAATGTTGCAAGTTCAGAGTCAAATTATCTGGAAGCATCTTTGTCTTCCTTAATAAATGTTTGTTGCTGAAATAGTCTAACATATTTTGTGACTATTAGGATTGCTTTGGGGATGTATGAACAGACCTCAGTTTCCACCCACGGATAGACTAAGAATGCCGTCGGATAGCACCTGAGGCCTGGAGAAGAGCCTTGCCCATGTTTCTGTAACTGCCTGCCTGATGGACCCACAAATGTATGTGAAAAGTGTGTTGTTCTCTGACCTCCTCTGTACTACATTGGAACATGACATTTGGGGAGACCTAAATCTGTATCCTGGGGCCATCTTGGCTCTAGAATCTCTTTGGTTCTTCTGAGGCGAGAACTATTAATTTTGCTGATACCAGCCACTTGTCATGAAATCTTCTCTATAAATGAAGGTGGAAGTTTTTGACGCTACTGCCTGTTCGCAAATGCCTGGCAGCCCCTTCCCAAATTATCACACAGAGGCTTATATTAATTATAAGTGCTTGGTCACTGGCTCTCAGGCTTGTTGGGAGCCAAAGCCTAACTTAGCCATATTTTAGTTCCTACAGCTAGCCATTTACCAGCAGTCTATACCCTAGATAGCCAATTACCAGAAGACTACACCCTTATTGTTTTAAGCTAAACCATGACTCCAGGCTTTCTCCTTGACCTTCTCAGATCAGCAGGTGACATCCTCCAGGCCCTCAACTGATAATAGATAGATTTCCATATCAATTCTACCCTGTCTGTTACTTCTCCTCACAGGCTTGCCATATTCTTTTGAATATCCCACCCCTTTCCTCCCAGCTACCTGCATGGCAGAGATTCTGTATAAATATTGGCTGAAACAATAAAGCTTTGAAGGACTTGATCAGAGAGATTTGTCTTGTCCTTCCGTTTGTTTCATTCCCAGGTTCAGGTCCATGCTGAAGACTCTGCTGGCCGGGGCACAGGCTTATTACTAACTAGCTCTGACATTTAGTTAACCTATCTCTATTAATCTATATATTGTCACGTGGCCATGGCTTTACTAGTTCTTTGGCATCTTGCTCCTTGGGCTGCTGGTTCCAGTCTTCTTCCATTGCTCTTCTTCATCCTTGGTTTGATTGTCCCACTTAACCTTATTCTGCCTCACCATTGGCCAAACAGCTTTATTTTAACCACATTCACAGCTCCACTCGCCCATATTAGTTATCACTGAAGAAAGTCAGAGCGGGAACTCAGGCGGTAATCTGTGTCTCTTCCTCTTGTGGTCACACTAAATACATCCTGTTTTCACCATTTCTTGTCTCTTTGTTGATGTGGGAACCAAGGCCTCAGGAGGGAACATAGCTCTGGATGCTGTGCTTTTGTGTGTGAATTTCATTTTTGATAAATCTAATTTCAAAATTCTACTCCAAGTGAGCAGTCTCCCAGCAGGGGTCTGCCTATTTGTATTGAAATAAGTGGGGGATGGAAGGAGCAGATAAAGTCACCTTGTAAGGGGAAGGAGGTGGTGTATCAGTCAATGGACACACTGTGGATGTGTTCCAGACATGCCATGTGTGTTCACCATGTGGTAGAATGGTGCCACCAACACAGCGAGCGCATCCCCAGGTGTGGCTATGTGGATCTATGCTCACCTACTCTCTTAAAAAGAAATAATACGTGACAGCCGACCCTTTTCCTTTTCTTTTTTCTTTCTTTCTCTCTGCCCCCCCCCCCCACTTCCCTTCGCCAATTATCCAAACTCCCTAAATAAACTCTCAGTGTGGCACCTGGCAGTGAGTGTGTGAGTGTCTCTCCCACACGCAAAAAACTAACACACATAGTACTTAATAAGAGAACATTCTTAACTTTGTAATGGCAAATTTAAAAATATAAGATATACATATGATATATATATATATATGGCTTTCTTTAAAAATTCTTAAAATTGGCTCTCTTCCCAATACAAACACAGCTTTTACAATCTTTATAAACTAAAAATTATTTGTTACTAATGTGTTGGGTCGGGCACTGCCACGGTCCATGTGGAGGTCAGAGGACAATTTTGTGGAGTTGGCTTTCTCTTTTCATCTTTATGTGGGTTCTTGGAATGGAGTTGAGGTGCCCAGGCTTGTTTGGTGAGTGCCTGTATGGGCTGAGTCATCTCAAAGGCTCTGGCTCAGACAATTACCAGTAAATGCTTCCCAGATACAAGAATGAATATGGACATTGGAATTTCTCTCCCCAACAGATGATTAATTTCGATTGTCAACCTAATTAGGTTAGGAAATGCCCCGGGGGTTAGTAAAGCTCACTTTGGGGACACTTCTATAGTAATGTTAGCAAACAGTTGACTCCCAGGTTTTTAACCAATGGATTCATCCCTTGATAGATTCATAGTCTGATGGCATTGGTGGGACATTGTTATGCTCATGTGTAAGAATTTCCACGATCGTCACCAGGGAGGCTGGACATGCTGTAACATAGGGCATGAGGATTTTATTGTTACATACAGATTACATACAGGTTCCCATAAACCTCGGTCAATAGCCTGGTTCCATCACAGCGGAAAGGCTCACAGCAGAAAGGCTAAGGACCCCAAGCCCTGATGGGCAGGGGTCTTTAAAACAAAACATACATAAGCAAGATGTGACACACCTTGCATTCCAGGATTGGGCAAAGGGTAAGGTACAGCGGCGAATGGCTGAGTTCTCTGGTGTAAATCCAACTTTTGAATTCATTGGCTGCTGCACAGTTCACTTGCAGACCTGGGCCCTGCCCCCAGGTATCAATGTGCGAATGAATCCAGGTCCTTACAACATAGTGGGTACAGAAGACAGAAGATAGTAAGTTGGTTGCTTGTCCCCTGAGGCCTTGTATCTTGCCGGCCTTTTTCTGTATTTACTTTCTCCTTAGGCTCCCTCCATTATGGTAGCTGTTAGGGACAGAGCCCAGGCCTTGGTTTTACACCAATAAAGAGACAAGAAATGATGAAAAGAGGATGTATTTAGTGTGACCACAAGAGGAAGAGACACAGATTACCGTCTGAGTTCCCGCTCTGACTTTCTTCAGTGATAACTAATACTGGCAAGTGGAGGCGAAATACACATTTTTTTCTTCCCCAAGTTGCTTTCAGTCATGGTGCTTCATGACACACCACGTGGTGAACTCAACATGGCGCTGGGTGAAACAAAGATTCCTAGTATATAGCGGCCAGGTGGTGAAGCCAACATGGCTCTGGCAGGATGTGCCACGTATAGGGGCATGGCCCTAAACGTGACTATGTAAACCCGTGCCAATCCCCTCTCTTTTTTTTTTTTTTAATTTTTTAAACTTTATTTATTTATTTACTTATTTGCCTTGGTGTTTGCCTGGAACTGGAATTACAGACAGTTGTTAGCTGCCATGTGGGTGCTGGGAATCGAACCCGGGTCCTCTGGAAGAGCAGAGGGTGCTCTTAACCACTGAGCTATCTCTCCAGCCCCCCCATCACCTCTCTTAAAAAGAGGTGCCATGTTGCGTTCTGCTGCTTCTCCTCTCCTGCTTCTCTGCTACTATACCTGCCTGGCAACTCTCCTAAATAAACTCTCATGTGGCCTTGGTAGTGTGTGTATGTGTCTCTTCTCACGTGCAAAACCAACAATAACAGCCATAGTAAGCATAACTAAGACAGCAGGTAAAGGCCCTCTTATTTGCAGCGAGGGCTCAGCTGGGTGTTATTAGAATCCTCGGGCTGCCGTAGGCTGTGCTCAGCCAGCAGAGGTCGCTCAAGCTGCCTCTTTCTATCTTCCTTGACACCACCACACTTTTTGCGAAAGTTGCTGCTAGGAACATAGATATGTTTTTCTCCCTAGACCCCCTCCAGCTAGGGATGAAGACTAGAGGGCCTTCCCAGGGGGAGTGTCCTTTCTCAGACCTTGGTGGGAGGCACCTGGCTTTCATACTGTTCAAGGGTGAGACCTCACCAGCAGAGGGCAGAGAAACCAAGGAAGTTATGTAGATTATCTTGCCTGCAGCAGTTTAGAAATGTCATTTGAAATACAGCACAAGAGGGAATTGCCCCGGCCAGCAGGGTTTTCAACGTAGACCTGAAACTGGGAGCGAGACAAATGGAAGTCAGGAACATGAAGTATTTGAGAGCTAGATGAAACTCCATTCAAGCTCTGCTTTATTTTTTCAGCCAGCATTTAAATAGAATCTCAGGGTGGGAAGAATGCACTGGAAGAAGTAGCCTGGAAGAAGGGGAGGATTTGTCAAAAAGGTGACAAGCCTGAGGAGAGAGGTACCAGACAGGATAGAATTGATATGGAAATCTATCTGTTATCAGTTGAATGCCTGGAGAATGTCTGAGAGGATCAAAGGAAGCTGCCTGAATTCATGGCCTAGTTTAAAACAAAGGGGGGGCGGTGTAGCCTTCTGGCAACCTAGGGCCTAATTGCTGGCAAATGGCTATCTATAAGAGAAGAAAAAATAGAAATCTATAAACATGGCTAACTTATAACTTGAAAAATGGCTAAGCTAGGCTTTGGCTCCCGACAGGGAATCCCGAGACTATTGTCATAGACAAAAAGTTGTTTGAGCTTCTTCTCCCCCATCACACTCTTTCCCAATGTTTTGAGGTGTTGTGTGTATAGCCAGGTCCTGGCTCATGTTAGGCAAGGCCTCTGCTGCAAGCTACAGCCCCTGCTTGAGGCTTAACAATGTTTTGTTTTTATCTTTACATTTATGTATCTGTGTGTTTTGCCTGTCTATGCTCCACAGAGGTCAGAAGAGGACATCAGCCCAGGCCTTGGTTCTCACACCAATAAAGAGACAAGAAATGATGAAAAGAGGATGTATTTAGTGTGACCACAAGAGGAAGAGAAACAGATTACCGTCTGAGTTCCCGCTCTGACTTTCTTCAGTGATAACTAATATGGGCGAGTGGAGGCGAAATACACTGAACTAGAGTTACAGAGGTTGTGAGCCTCCATGTGGGTGTTGAGAATCAAACTCAGGTCCTCTGGAAGAACATCTGGTATTCTTTAACGGCACCTTTTAACGGTATTCTTCCAGCACCATTTGACTCTTAAAAGTGCATAGAACTCTCAGTAACAAGGGGAACTCTGTGAGGGGTTTGGTGATGTTGCAGGAGGATTCTGACTTGCCATACATGAGATCTCAGATGAGCTCTGGTCAAAGGTGGGAAACTGAGGACCTGAAAAGGGGCTTTCCCTCAGCCCAGGTGTGGTAGATGAAAACCTCCATCCTCAGAGCAGGGCACTCATAACTTGTCAAAGTGCTGAGAACAAGCATCTGAACCACAGGAAGCAGTAGAATGTTGGAGTACCCTCCTTTAGGCATGACATAATTCTAACACTTAGCAGATGGAACAAACAACCTGCAAAAGGCCAGCAGAAGGATCAAACCCAGGTCCTTGGCAAGGGCAGCCAGACAGTGAGTGCACTTATCTGCTGAACCATTTTTCCAGCCCTCTTGTGAGCCTTTCTTTGTTTATCTTACCAATACAAAATTGGGAAAGGGGAACCCACCCTATATCACCAAAATCACTTAAAAGACCCAAGCCCTCCCAGGGCTTGGATTTCCATTTCTGAATCCCCTCTGCTTTTGAAGGACCCTGGGTTCTAAGGCCTGAACCAGGCATTCAGTTCAGGTATTCGGCAGAGCACCCCCCATGAGAACAAGGAACTAAAGTCTAAAAGTCTGTCCCAGGAAACAGAGTGACCCAGCCCAGATAGCCGTAATCAACTTAGATAGGACATAATAGTCGAACTTGAGATTAAAATGCCAGAAGTTCCAAGCAGAATAGCTGTGACCAACACCTGGTTGTAAAAGCCCCCTAACCAGCTGGTCTTAAGGCAACCCTATGACTATTGTGAGCAACCTTATAGTATGACCTTTAAAGTGACCAATCATGTGTTGCCCCAGTTGCTATGGTGATTTTATGGTCTTAGCCTTTAAAAGAGATATGAGATTGTTAATTCCTGCTCCTCCCTTGCTACTCCCTTGCTCCTGAGGCAGGGAGACAGCCTGCCTGTATAGACCAAATAAATCCTCTTGCTTTTTGCATCAACTGGGACTGGAGTCTGAGTTCTTGGGGCCCCCCTTCCCGAGGATAGTACCCTGAGTCTGGGGTCTATCACTTTGTAGGCACTCTCTGTGCCTGCTGCTGTCTACTGTGTCTGAGATAGTTTTCTGATGTGTGATGTCTTTCTGTATACTGTGAATATCATTGGTTAATAAAGGAACTGTTTTGACCTATGGTAAGCTATCTTAGAAGCAGGTGGAGAAATCCAAGCTGAGGTAAAGGAGGAGGGTGAAGTTGGACAGAGATGAACTGCAGCCCAAGAGAGCAAGATCTAATGGAACACAGGTAAAGCCCCTAGCCATGTGGCAAGATATACATTAATGAAAATGGGATATGATGCAAGAGCTAGCTAGTAATATGCCTGAGCCATAGGCCAAGCAGCATGTAATTAATATAAGACTTTGTGTGATTATTTGGGACCAAGCAGCTGTGGGCAGTCTATTTAGGACAGCTGGTCAGAATCTTGGGGCTAGTCTGGGCCAGAAACTCTTACTACAGTTTTCTGTCTTTAAATATTTTAATTGGCAGGAAAAATGAATCTGATCAAAATACCTAGAGGGTACCTGCAAGCTCACTTTATTTTATCCAGTGCTGGAGCTCTTCTGGGTAAAGAACAGAAGTAGACAAGGGCTTGGTATACCAATATCCCATTGTTTTTAACTTAGGGTTGCTGATATTCCAGGGCAAGGGAAGCTATCAGGATATCTCCACAGCTCTGTGTCTGGTCTTACTCTATGGCTGTTCTCTGAGGACCTCCAGCTTCACAGTAGGTTTGTGTCTGAGGCTCACCTGAGGCTCAGGCTCTCCACATTTGAGCTGAAGTAAACAACAACAATGGTCTGGGGTCTCAGATTCAGCTACCCCCCCCCCCCTGCCAGCTCCATGGGGCAATGCGTTAATGGGGACCCTCTGAGCTGGTTCCTAGAGTGGGTCTGCCTGACTTTACAGAAGGGCAACCAGACAGTGAGTGCACAGAAACAGCCATGTTCTTACAGTGCTGCTGAGCATACAGCACAGAGGCTTTGGAAGACACCAGAAGCAGCAGAGGGTGGTGGTGGGGTGGGGAACCAGCTATGTAATGTGAGATGAGCAGGTCACAGCACATCTGTCACCTCCCTTCCCCTACATGTGAAATAATTTTGTCCCCAAAGCCCTGAAAACTGCAAGCCTGTGATGGGAAGGGCTGGTGGGTAATCTTGCCAACGCATTTGTGGTTATTTTTTATTCTTGGGAATGGATAGTATCTGGCTGATGGTACTGAGGCCATCAGGCTCCACACCTGATCTCTCTGAGCAGGCTTTTCCACTCCTTCAACAAGGAGGTAGAGAATATTAAACATTTTAAATTTCTACTTCCCTTTGCTTAAACATTTTATCTTTGAATCATTTCTCCTTCCTCCATTCTGTTATAAGCATTCAGAAGCACCAATCCACACCTGCAACACAGTGCTCAGTCACATCTTCTGCTAAAAATCTAATCCGTTGCTGGCAAGTTCTAAAAATACTAGGACAGCAACAAAATTAGATCAAGTTCTCGGCCGCTTTATGACAAAGGTAATCTCTCCTTCAGTCTCCAGCAGCCTATTCTCCATTCTGCAACCTCTTCTTACAGTCTCTGATGACGTTCTTGCACAGCCTTGTGAACGTGGCCTTGTCAAGTTCTCTGTCACCTTTATTCCTGAGTTCCCACTGGACTTTAAGGTGACAAAGATTCAAGACTTAACCATATGTTAGTTTGGCTCTGAAACCTGGGTGCTTCCTCTGGACCCTGCTTTCTCCCTTTATCAAGAGACTCCACCCTCCATATCTGATTAGTTTCCTCATCTGCATCCTTTAGGTGACATCTAAGGACCCTGGCCTGCCAGAGTTCCCTGCATCCTGATATTTTCTCTTTAGGTTCTTCACCCACTGACCCCTATTAGTTCATGATGAATTGAGAATTGAGACCAGCCCTCCCTGCCTTCCCATACATGATCCCTCATGGGTGGCCCCTGCACAATCTCCCCCCCACACCCCTGTACATGATCCCTCATGGGTGGCCCCTGCACAATCTCCCCCCCACACCCCTGCACATGATCCCTCATGGGTGGCCCCTGCACAATCTCTTCCCCCTCATCTCTGCACATGATCCCTCATGGGTGGGCGCTGCACAATCCCCCCCCTGCACATGATTCCTCATGGGTGGGCCCTGCACAATCTCCCCCCCACCCCTGCACATGATTCCTCATGGGTGGGCCCTGCACAATCTCCCCCCCACCCCTGCACATGATTCCTCATGGGTGGCCCCTGCACAATCTCTTCCCCCCCACCCGTGCACATGATCCCTCATGGGTGGGCCCTGCACAATCTCCCTCCACACCCCTGCACATGATTCCTCATGGGTGGGCTCTACACTTGTTGGTTGGTCTTTAAATAGAGTCAACCTTGCTACTTTAACTCATATCAAGAATTAAGTTTTTCTGTCTCTGTCTCTCTGAATTCATCCTGTTGCTCAGGCTGACCTGAACTATTCATCTCCTTCAGTTTCCAGGATGATGGGAATATAGCTGTGTGCACTGTGCCCCACTAATTTTTTTTTCCAACAAAGTTCTGCCTGAAGCTCAGAATTCTCCATTGCCCAGTTCCCATATATTAGGCATCTGTTACAACCCCATCCCATTCCTGACAACAGTTATCTCAGTTCTTTAGGCTTCCACAGAATGACATTAATACTGAGCAGCGTATAACCCCCAGGAGCCCATGACACATAGCTCTGGAGTCTGAAAATCCAACATGGAAGTCTCTGCAGATCTAAGGCTTGACAAGGGGCTTGCCCCATGTAACAAAAGTGGCAGGAGGCTCATGGTGTCCTCTCTAGTGGCCATGTCTGGTGCTACCCCACTTCATCTCTGGGCAGGACACAAACAGGGCTGGGTCAAGGCTGAACACTCGCACAGAAAGCTCTCGGAAGAGTGGTCTGAACTGTTGGCGTTACAGAGAGGGAAAGAAGACTGGCAAAGACTTGGTTCTTTTTCCAGAATCCCCTTCTGCCTAGAACCGGGTGTCATCCCAGGAACCCTCGGGCCTTGGGATGGATGCTGCCATGCTCTAGGAGTTACTGCGCAGAACACCTGCCAGCACCAAGACCCTCTGCAATGTTGTTGACTTTGCCTGGAGGGACTATTTGACCTCTACCATGGTTTGGATAAACACTAAAGGCCACTTGTGGCAAGCTTTGTTCTCAACTTGTGTCAAGAACCAGTATAGACTCACCACACATGCATAGGGCAAACTCAACAGCTGTGTGTGTTACAAGGCCTTTGGCACACTTAAGGACTAGCCACCCCAGTTGATTTTAGAATGAACTATGCCCCACTCATGCTTGTTAAGGCTCCTACTGAGAACTCATGACCCAGAATCCTGAGAATGTGCCTGTGGTAGGTTGGCAGCTTGTGCTTGGCCCTACAAAAGTGAGATACCGTCAGGGTTGGGATGAAGTTCAGTGGGCAGAGTGTTTGCTTACTACCCAGGCTCCATCCCCAGCACTGTGTAAACTGGGCATGGGAATGTTCAGCTAGAATCCTAGCACTTGGGAAGTAAAGACCACATGAAGCCTGTGGTAACTGCTCTTCCAAGCATGAGTGAGGCTATAAGCCCAGCTATCACCATCATCTATAAAGCACCCATCCCTTGCCTCAGGGCCCCTATTCACCCACTTCCACAGTCCCCTCTCCCACTAAGCAGAGGGTCCCTTTCAGTTCTGCCAGCTCTGACCCTTTCTCTTCTTGATCCCATGCCCCCATTCTGAAGCTTCTTAGGGCAAGGGATGGGTCTCACCCAGGAAGGGGTGGGTAGGAAGAGCTGGCAATGGCTTGGACCCTGTCCCACTGCTGTCCAGAGACTGGTTGTCTCTTCTAGACAAACTTTCTGGGAGGGGTATAGGCCTTGTAGACGTAGGTAGAGTGCACAGTGCCAAGTAAAGCACTCTTCCTTCCCCAAGGTCCCTAGACTCCCACCTCCACAGCCTGTTCACACTGTCCAATTCTGGTGGAATTGGAGGCAGCTCACCACTCTCTTACTCTGACTACCATAGGGCTTAGCTTTTCACCCAAGGGCTAGAGGTCATCAGCCAATTCTCCCAGCCCCACCACACCTTGGTCCTCTGAACATATTCAGGTGCTGGTAGGACTCTTGTTTTTCTTTCTTACTAGGGTCAGATTTCAAGCACAGGATGGGTAGGGACCTGGCATGGATGTTAAAAGTTCCAAAGACTCAGTTCTGAGGAAAAATGGGGGATTGCCAGGATTCTACATCATACTATCATACCCATGCTCTCTTCCTCCCTCCTTCCTGTACATATATAAACACATCACCCACAGCATGCACAGCCACCTATAGCCTAACATATCAGCCACAATTCATACACGTGCATCTCCATATGTACACTCACACACACCCTACTCACAGCATACATAACCCCACATGCACAAAAATATACCTTAACCACAGTATGCACATTCCACACATACTTCTGCATGTGTACCTCATATGTTTACATACAAATACACCTCTAACTCTCATCTTACACACTTGGAGGCTTCCCAGACACGTGTAAGTGTGAGCCACAACTGGGCCAAAGAAAAAAGTTAGATCACACACTCATTAACCTTGTACCATGGAATTGGATGCCTGGGTTCTACGCTTGGCTATGCCTCTACCTGACTGCATAGCTAGGGGAGGTGCCCCAGCTCTTCCACCATCTGCCTGAGTGGCCCACTATGCAGGGAGGATGTGGTCATCTTGGGGAGGGGGTCTCACAAGCTCACATGGTTCAGGCTTGCTTCCATCTAGCTGATCTGTTCCCCTTCTGTTACCAACAGCTAGTACTGCTCCTGGGAAAGGGATTTTTTTCCCCCATTACAGCAGATAGCTCTAGACTTCTCTAAAAGGAAGGAACCTGATGCTGGGGGCTTTTGCCATACCTTCACGCTCAGAAGTAGACATCCCTTCAGATGATGGGATTCAGATACATCGTTGGTCAAGGAAGTCAAACAGGAGCAAGACTGTGAGTGAGGCCTGCACAACAGGTCTCAGGAAAGCTGAGCTTCTCTCGTTGGCTTACTTAAAGGCATGGTCAGTCCTCAGTGTCCTCAGGACATCATGGGTACCTCAATCCATGACTGTTCAAGTCCCTTTCATGTGCTGTTGTAGTATTCACATTTGGCTGGCAGCATCCTAGGCCTTTAGTCCTCTGTAGATGACAGCTCATACCACCATGTGCATGCTGTCAAATGTATGTGTTCCTGAGTATTTTCTATTCCTGCATGGCTGACTCTGCCCACACAGTACGTGCATAGGAACTGCTCTAGGAGAGCGTGTCTTCAGAATCCGAGGTCAATCAAACCGAGGGTGGGTGTAGCCAAGCTGCCTTGAGAATCTGTCCACAGCCACTGTGAGCTAACGCTAGACAGTTTCTGGAACATATGTTCTGTCCTGATTCACACAACTTGTATCTATCTTGTAATAAATACTAGGCTGTCTGGAAATATATTAAAACTCTCCTTGATGAGAAAATACTGAGAGGCCTTCATCTGAAGGGAAACATAAACATCTTCACCCCAGAACCTAACGCTGAACTCTAATTCAGTTCTCCAGATCTTACCAAAGTCAACTGCCCACATCTCCAGCCCATGTAGCTTCACTAACAGTATGGCATCAGCAGCTGAACGAAAAAGGAATCTCAGCATTGTTTGGAGATGAATTTGATGAGCTGTCAGAGGGATATGGGGCCACAAGCACCAGAGCTGGGAGCCCTTGGGAGGGTCTCCTCATTCTGGGTCTGTGACTAAGAACTGTGAATTGACTGCCATTGGTGGGTGGGTCAGTGTCCATGGGTGTCCCCACTGTTTAACACAAGGTGAAGCTTTGGAATTGGAGAATCAAGACTTGGCTTTGAGTGTATGTTTGTGCACACATGCATGTGGGTGGGAGCTGGAAAACTCTAATAGCAAGTGAAGTCTCCCAGGCTCCACAGCTCGCTTCAGAGGGCTTTTGGGGATTTCAGAAAGGATGGAGAGCAAAGGGCCCTTGCCCTCCCATGATCTCATGGGGCTGTGGTTCTGGGAATGTAGCAAGTAGCTTTAGGGGGAGGATCCAAAGCCTACTCTTATGCCTGACATGTTCCTAAGCCTTCTCTAAGATATTCCCTGGGTAAGGAGTTGATGGTGAAGGCTGGGTTGGAGAGACCACTTCTCTTAGTCAGAACACTTAAAGGTTTCTGAGAGATTCCATCTGGTTCCCTCTGCTTGTGTGATTTCTGTGTGGCAGTGCCTTCATCTGAAGATTACTGAGACAGACAAGTGATGGCTATGTTGGCTGGAAGGCCACAGTCTGCCATAGACTGACAGAAAGGCTTGGCCATCTGTCTAGTCATTTCCCGGTCTGTGAAGGGAAATGTCTTTGGAACTCCTGCAGGGCCCCCTCCTGTAGGGGTGCCTACAACCACATTGTGGGGGTTGCAGAGGAAGGGGATACAATGGAAAGGGAAGGGTCTTCTCCTTCTGCTCAGGTGAAGACACCCCTATCTATAGGGAAAGAGCATTGGTCACCCCTGTCCCAGGTTGCCAAACCCAAGAGTAGAGATTGCAGCTCACTCTGGCATTTTGAAGGAAGGGAGTAGGCAGATGGCCTTCCCTCATCAGCTACCACCCTCAAACCTCAACCCCAACCAGAGAATCTGGACAAATGCCTTCCTTGTGGAGGGTCCTGGAAGAGTTGTAGTCTTAGAAGGACAGTGAGCGTGGAGTAAATACTGGGTGAGCTAGGCCCTGACAGGGAACAGAGCCATCCAGGCTAGGGCTGAGAGAAAATACTGAAGTCATGCCTCCAGCAAGACAAGTGACAGGGATTCTTGATTATCCCCCAGTGGGACTGAAGGCCACTGAAGGACAGGGGCTTTTCTGGGAAGCATTTGTTCCTCTCAATGGTTGCCTTGTGCTGTTGTTAGACCTTGAACTTTATGTCTGATGTGCTTGCAGACGTCAGATGCTTCTGGTGTACAGTGGACACTGGGATACTGGTCCTGGAGGCTGGGACTGAATGGGTTGAAGGGCAGCCAACCCAGTTAGCATGCATTCTGTGTGAGGTGAGCAAATGAACTTTAGTCTGTCTTTGCTGGGCAGTGCAGGTATGAGTATGCATGTGCGTGTGAACGCAGGTGTGAAAGTGAGCAAGTCTGAGGTTGAATACCTGGTTATGCTCGTGGAAGTAGTGGTCAGTCATCACACCCATCCTCCCTTCTGGAGGAACTCCTTTGCAGGGTTAGTAGATCCTTACAGCCAAGCACACAGGAGAGAAGGTCCCAGGCTAAGCAGGAATCCTTCACCTCTGTCACTGCTCCCAAGTCCCTCAGGACATTTGCTCTTGGCTGAGACAACTTATACCCCTCCCTGGTATATTTAGGGAAGGCCACCTTTGGAGCTCTTAGGAAGGTCTCACAGGAATGGGAACAGCTCTTATATGACCTCATTCCCTATGGAAGATGAAATGTTGGCCTGAATTCCCAGGGTCCCCTTTGTTGTCCCCTCAGGTCTACTACTGTCTCCCATGTACAAAGCCCACTACCTGTGAAGATTCTATTCAAGGGTCTCTTATGTGGTTCCCAGAGACATAGAGGTAGCCCTGCCATATACATTCTCCTTCCATAGGTCAGGGTGCCTCACAGCAGAGCTTCTGAACCTACCGTCCCTTATGACTCTTTCATAGACTCTGCTTCCCCACCTGCTATGGAGGGATGGAATGCTCCACTGCCTTGGGTCCAGCCTATTCTCAGCTCGCCTTCAAATCAGAGGCTACTCTGATGGACACTGCACATTTCTCTCAGGTCCAGGTCTAGAGCCTGGGAACACAAACAGATGTGTCTAGACTCCAGATAGAATAGCAGCTGCTCAGACTCTCCCAACTCTGGAGTCACTGAGCAGCTGCCTCTAGCTCCTCTGCAGCAACTGTGGCCGCTGCCCACTTCTGGGTCCTAGAAGACCCACTCTCAGGGTGGCCTGGGATAATACCCTGCTCCTTGAAGGGCCTGTCTGTGTCAGATGCCCTCATCCACTCACGCTACAGTAAGCAGAATCACAAGAGTGAGGCAAGCCCATCCCCCCACCCCAGTGAGGCCACACCTACACTCTGGATCCAGGCTCACATTCTTTTCCTAAAGCCTGACTGAAGACTGCACCCGGTATACTGCTAATTCTCCCTGAAGGCCAGCTCCCATCAACCACTAATTAAGCAAATGTTTTACAGGTTTGCCTACAGCCAGACCTTATGAAGGTATTTTTCTTAATCGAGATTCCGTCTTCTCAGATGACTACAGCCTGTGTAAAGTTGACATAAAACTATGTTAGGGCTTTTCCTATTCTACTCACTGGTTCCAGCCTTCCTAGGTAACATCAGTGTCTAGATCCACCTCCTTTGTAAATCAGGTCTATGTACGTGTACCACAGCCATACTAGACAAGCTGGGGAGAGCATTACCTCAGGACCTGCATGCAGCAGAGGTACCTAACGGGCCAGTGTCTGGCTCTGGACACCCACATACAGCTCTCCTCTGTAGTCCATCATATGACTAGGGTCTCTCAGGCCCTTTCTTGCTACGAGTGTTTTTGTCCTGAGTGGATGGAGTGGGATGGAGTAACTGGCTAGTCTCCAGATCTTTTCCTTAAAAAACATGGGAACAAACAGCAGAGACTTCTGGAAAGCCTGAGGCAGTCACACTGTACAGTGTAGATGCCACTCACTTCCACAGTTAATGCATCTGGAGCCTGTCCTGTGCAGTGGCCTCACAAGCTTAAGGCTGCTTTGTTCTAGTGTTTCCTCTCTGCCCTGCTGGGTGGCCTTCCAGGACAGTGCCTGCTTGTGGGGTTCTTAACAGGTGGTCTCCTGGGCAGGCCCCTTTGTAGCAGTTTCTTGGGCACACTCCAGGCTGTGCTGCCCTGTTGGGCACTCTCATCTCTGCAGGATCCCCCAATGCCTGCTCAGTACTCAGGTCTCAAATTCTGTGGCCTGTGGAGAGTCTGGTCCCTGTTTGAAGGCTGTAAATGTTGGAAACAGTACAGAAAGGGTCAGGCTTGCTGGAAGAGGCTGGTGTGTACCCAGGTTGCTCTGTGAAGGCAAAAACAGCTTGGAGATGCTTGCCCATGTGGAGGGGAAAGAGAGATTCAGAAATAGAGGAGATATCAGAGAGATAAATGAAAATGTGAACACAGAAAGAGAAGAAAAAGAGCAATGGAGGATGTGGTAGGGTGAAGATAGCCTTTCCTGGGTGCCCAGGGTAGAAACCAATGGTACAGGCAGCTTGAAGTCACCAAGTAAGTGGAAGGGACTGGAACCTGGTGGCTGTGGGCTGCCTACCTTGTTGGGTACAGGTAGTGAGAAGATCAGATTCAGGACAGGGTGCTCAGCATACCATCCCTCCCTCATTCCTCCTCTCTCTACAGTTCTGTGCTGTCCATGGCTGATTTTTGTGCACATGTGTCTTGGAGATCACGGAGGTCAGGGGTCAGAGGACAACAGAAGAATAGAGTGTGACATGCTTCCTTTGCTTCTCAGAGTGTCTTCTTCACAGCATGTTCCTTCCTGGCAGGCAGGGAGGGATCTGCAGGACCTGGCACTTTCAACCTTAGAGTTATTTTCTGGAATCCAGTGGGGTCATGACTCAGATGTTCAGACCAGCTATGTAGAAATACCTCAGACTCCCCGGCTTGCTCCACCATTTAATGGGACGGATGGTGGCAGCACCTGTGGAAACCATATCTTGAGGTGTACATCTTGAGGCCTGCCCTAGATTTTGCTCTGACATGGCAGTGGTTCCCTTCTTAAAGGAGTAGCTGACTCTAACCCTGGGTAATAAGCTGAGAATTGGTGGAGCTATATTACAGCTTGGTTTTATGGCCTATATTCTTAGCTCTGCCTAGCTCTCAAAAGTGTGTGTGTGTTGACACAAAGAAGGGCTTGGCCCTGGAGATGGGTGTTAGCCAGGGGCACCTCACCCCATCCAGTCACTTACAGATGCTCTGCCAGGGCATATTGGTGGTCTCTCCCTCTGTGGTGGTTTAAATAAGAATATCCCTCACAGGCTTATATATTTTGAATATATGGTCCCCAGTTGGTAAAACTGTTTAAGCTTTGAGGTTTCAAAAATCCATGTTATTTCCAGTTAACTGTCTCTGCTTCATGTTTGTGGATGACATGTAAGGTTGCAGCTACTACTCCAGTGCCTTGCATGCTCCCTGTCATGATGGTTTTGGACTTGCCCTTTGGCCCCAATAAACTATTTCTTTTATATGTTGTCTTGATCATGGAGTCTTATCACAGTAATAGGAAAATAACCAAGACACCCTATGAGTGGAACTTCTGGTAATTCCCCAGCCTCCACGTAAGGGAGTCAGTCTTGAAGATTTAATCCATGTGAGCAGCTGAAGATGTAGTCTGATGACAGACCAGCCACCCACAGGGAACTACAGATTTTGCTGGCTCCAGGGAACACAGAAAGACATACATTTAGATTTATTCAAGCTCTGAGATAAAGGCCAAGGCCAAGAGCAGAGCTATATGAGGACAGTCACATTCATGACAGAGACAGGAAGAGTCTAAGGCCACTGATGATCAAAACCCTTGAACATCTAAATGTCAAGGAGAAAACAAAGAGCAAATATGGCCAGGGACACAGTATAGATGGACATTGACACCAAGCCAAAACCAAGGCCAAGGCCAAATGAATTCAGCTCAGCAGACAGGCTGGCAAGGTAGACCAGATGGCTTCTGCCCCCATGGCCAGTACCTACACTAGTCTTATAAAGTATCATAGGCTGGAGTTCTCAATTCATTGATCAGATTTCACTATCAGTCTGGTGAGCAGGGTTGGGGTCAGTCTGAGGCTGGGCTAGAATTGGAGTGGACTATAGTGTGTGTGTGTGTGTGTATACATATGTACCTCATAATTTTATTTTAGTTTTGCTTAGTTGGTTGTTAAGGCAGGATCTAATGTAACTCAAGTTGTCCTCAAACTTATATAGGCCAGAATTTATCTTAAACTCCTGATATTTCTGCCTCCACCTTCCAGCTCCTCTACGGAAATGTACTAGTCAGGGTTCTTTAGGGAAATAGGCCAATAGAATGTATGTAAATGAAGGGAAATTATCAGATTAGCTCACTCCAGAGGCCGGAAAATTCCAAAGAAGCTGTCTTCAGACCAGGGAAGCCAGCAGCTGTGAAACAATGAAATTCCATACTATACAAGATGTGATCCAGACATGGGTGGTGCGAGCCTTTAACCCCAGCATTTGGAAGGCAGAAGTAGGCAGATCTCTGTGAGTTCCAGGATATCTAGGGCCACTCAGAGAGACCCTGTCTCAAAAACATGTGGACAAGGAGCTGGCAGTACACATATAGTCATAAGTTCAATTTCCTGCATTCTATAAAGCAATGTGATGTTCATGCCTATGATCCCAGCACCTGGAATATAGAGGCAGGAAGATCAGAAGTTCAAGGTCTGCCTCAATGACATGAGACACTATCTTAAACCAACAAACACAACAAATCTAGAAAAAAATATGTAAATAAGGATGATATATTTTCGCTAGAAATGCCTGGAATAGAAGACAGAAGCATCAGCTGAGCTACCATGGAGGAGCACACAAGACCTATACATAGTTTGTAGATGATTTTCTTAACAACAACAAAAAATGAACCCAAGAATCGTTTTATGTAACTGAGGATAATCTTGATCTAGTCTTCCTAGGAATGGAATTATAAATATATCACTGCTTTTTCACTCTTTTTAAAAAGTAGGGTTTGTATTCATGTGTTTGATAGTAGGTATTTATAGAAAATGTGTCCAGTTGTTTGATGGTTATTTGTGGAATGTCTAACTTGGGCCCACCTTGCTAGAAGGTTCAGTTCAGTGCTCTGGATACCTGGTCTAGCTCACATGGGTCTTTGTTCTGGCTACTTTTTGCTGCCTAGAGAACATCTGAAGTATGTGTTATATGACCTCATCCTCCTGAAGCTGGTGACCATGCTTACTAATCCTGCAGCACTCAGCCGCAAAGTTCCATCTGCCAGTGCAGCCCTTGTCAGACCTGTGTGCCAACCTCAAGCATAGTAGGACCAACATCACTCTTCATATTGGACTGGGCACTGGGCTGAAAGATGCTCCAGGGTCTATCTCAGGAAGAGGAAGTGAGGCTCCTTGCAGCTGTTCTCCAGGCTGCAGAATGAGCAAATGTAATTAAAAATGCTTAAGAGCAGGTGCAGATGGACAAAGAATGAAGTGAGGTGTGTGGGATGGTAGCTCTTGGCAGAGAAGGCATGGAAGTGTGGACCCTGATGATTTGAGGAAGAGGAAGGCAAGGGAGTCTCCTGATTTGCCCTGTGAAGTCCAAGAGGGCAGACCATTTTTTTCATTGGGAGCAGCTGTTGTGTTGTGAGCACTGTAAGGTACATGGCATGCATTGACTACAAATTGACAGGGATGGCCTACCTTCAGTTTGGAAGTTTGCCAGTGGTGATTGGGAGGGGTTGAGCTTTTGCTAGTGGTACCCAAGTAATAAGCACCACAGGCTTATGTGGCAGAGCTGATGACTTGGAATCTTGTAAAGTTGTCCTGCCTTGGTGTCAGCAACCCTTGACATTTATCAATGCCACAATCAGTCACAGCATCTTCCAGAACTTTCACCTTCACTAATGCTCTACAATGCAGCTCTCTTTCAAGGAGCCACACGTGTTGTCAGGACTTAACTGAGACTAGGATTGAAGCTGAATCCCCAAGTATACTTCATATTATACCTGTGTACAGAGATGGACAAGGCTCAATTCAAGACTAAAATCCAGGCCAAGAGCAAGTTCAAGGCTGAGCCCCACTAGGCCAGGAGAAGAGCAGATAAAGATGAGGGCCACCAAGGCCTAGACAGACCCTAACCAGTCACAGCATGGCAGCAAGGGACAGTTGATGCTGACAAATAACAGGATGGTGCTG